>VZTH01016958.1:345291-397199 GCA_013397815.1 Aleadryas rufinucha
GCAGAGGAAAAAAGGTACTGTTTAAAAACCCAACAGACTCTCCAAAATGTGAATCAGAGAAAAAGGTGTTCCTTGGATAGCTCAAAAGCTGACTGAGCTGAAATTTGAAATGTCAGTTTTCAGCTCTGAAATACATCTATACCTGTGCAGTATGGGGGAATCTAAGAGATCTTGAGCTGTTTTAAACAGTAACAGTAACAAAAAGCCACGAAATAGGAATATCTTTATATACATATTTTTCATCAAAGTCTGCTGACATAAAGCTTGCAGACTGTTCATCAGTGATTATGAGATTAAAAACCATAATTTCAGCACAGAGCAGACACAGGTTTAGTGCACGAAGGCTGAAAAACAGTAGCTACCTGGAGACCTCATCTTTGGTGGAAAAATGAGTGTGATTGTGATGAATGTGTGTGGGTTTCTAAACCAAAATAACTGGTACAGAATGATAATGCCAGGATGAAGTTAAGTGATGAGCCATGTGCCCTTTTTTCCTCTGCTGAATGCTGTTAATGACTTGAATTCAGTGCTGACAAAAGAGAGATTATGATGTGAAAAAATGTGAATGAAAACAAGGAAAACAATTTGGAATCCGTGATGGTTTATTGCCAGCTCTGACCAGTCCTTCAGATCACCTACAAACAAATGCTGGTGAGCGCTGAGAGCTCCAGCACAGCCCCTTGTGTGTCCCCAGCGCTTAGAGAGGGGACTCAGCAGCTCTGCCATTGAGCTGTGGGTTACTCTGCCCTCTCCCTGGACTGGCACCAGCTCCTGACCTGCACCCTGCAGCCCAGCCCAGCCCAGCGGCTGCCTCTCCATGCACACGAGTGCGGGCATGACCTGCTTCGAGGCAGGACATAAGTTTATTTCACCTGCCTTTTGGTACTTGCTGTTTTGGGAGATCCCTCTTGAGTTTCTACTGATTGTCTTGCAAGCAAAATGAGCATTTCTGTTGAAGCTGAGAGCTTGTCTGGGCGAAATCCTCTTTTGAATTGTACTCTTGATAATTGTCCACTTGCTAAATATTGCATTTTCTGAAAAAAAAAACCCTCAAAAAAACCAACAACCAGATGATATCAAAAGGTCACTTATTTTCTCTTGTGCTTATAAAATTTAGTCACGTGAATGCCGGTGACCTGATAATTAAACTAAATTATTTTAAAGAGAAGTGTACAGCATAAACAAGTGGAAGTAAAGAAACTCAGTTCGTTACAGTTGAGAAAATATCCTAAAACTTCCAAGTTCAAAGTGATCTGTGGACCCCACTGCCCTATTTACCCTTATCCCCCCGCTGGGAAGGCAAGCACAGGTAGCTGCTCCAGTGACACCTAAAACATAAATGCCACTACATCATCTTTTAGAGGCAGGACGTCAAACACCATTAAGGCAGTTTAAAACTCCACAGTTTTTGTAAAAGTGTTTTTATTTAGCACAGGTATTTTGAGCCTGAGCAGACCCAAAAGGCACGGAGAGTTTCTAATTGGGCATTTGCCTACACAAACGATTAACTAAACTAAATGGGGATTAAGCCTTTGAGATTGAATTACAAGGATGGAGATCAAACCTCCACAGGCAAGTTAAAATCCACCAATTATTTAAAGAGTTTAATTAAGAGCAGATCTTTCTGTAGGCTGATTTAAAAGGACATAACGTAACATTTGTAGCCAATAAAATCTAAGGAATAAAAGACTATTTTTTTTTTTCATTTATTTCCACCATAAAATATAAGCTGTAAACTCTGAGGAACATCTGAAGATATTTCACAAGTAGCACCATCTGTCCTCCTGGCAGACTCTGCAGCATGTGGGTGGCTCAGTTACTTGCTTATGGATCCGTGGCATCACTTGCTTACTCTGCCGGATGGGGTTGCCCCTTCCTTGTTTGGCATGGCTTCAGCAGCTCTGTTCTGCTTCCACAAACCAATTCCCTCCTTTTATGTGGCTGCTCTGTGCACCTGGATAAAGTAGCTGGCAATTTGCTTAACGAATGCTTACCCATAAAAGCAAGTCTCCTGGGCCTCATAAAGAGAATACTTCTTGCATGTGGATATTTCTCTGTGTAAACCTCTGCAAGTTTTGAAAGTTTATTTACTTACGTTGCTTTTTTATGGACATCAGGATCATAACTGGCACCAGTACAGAAAGGTGTTTCTCCTTTCATCCTGTGGAGATACTCCTGCCTGACCATGTCCATGTGTTTGATACTAAGATCTAATCCAGAACAGTTTTTTCATTATTAACTTAAGTTACCAAATATTTAATCAGTCCAAAGACTTGAGACAGGCTCAGCTCTGCTGACTGCAGTGGTGTTTGTCCACAGCAGAGAGATTTGGGCCTGAGATATCATTCAGTGAGGAAAAAAATTCAAGTAAAGAAGAACTGGATGTCTTAGCAAGAAACAAGGGCTGTAAGAGATGTATTCTTATACAGTGCACTTATTACTCAAACTACCCAATTCTCAGTGTGGCTTCTTGCTCCTGTGTGTTGTTTCTGTTTAGCAATGAGTCACTTGGCAGCAAAGTTTTGAGCTATTTCTGTTGGCTTTAAGAAACAGCCCAAACCTGACAGCATCATCTGAATATTGATCTGCATATTGAGGAGAATATAAAGGATAGGATGGCCATTTTACAGATAAACAACAAATGAGTGTTTCCAGACTGGCTGCCTTTTTCTACTGAGTATCAGAAAATAATAAACAAGGGAGAGCAGGAGTACAATGCTTCATCAAAAGAGCTCCATTTCAGCTGACTTCCGTGGTATATGGAGCATATATTATACTTTTGAGTGCAGAAAACCTAGCAGGTCTTCTACTGCAGGGATTAAAGTTCAAGAAAAGCATAAATTTACTATTTCTTGAAAGGATGACCAGTAGCAATTAGTAACAACTAAACCAATGGGTGTGTAGCCTTCAATACCATAAATATGTGCCAGTAGGACCTAGGAATAACCCCAAATTCTCATACTATATAATGACAGAAAAGTGCTGCATTTATTAGGAAATTCCTATTTATTACTTTCTCATTATATGAGGTCATTTTCCTGACTTTTTCTGAAGGAAAGGTGGCTTTTTGATATCTGGGTGACACTTTTCATGTGACTGAGTGCGCTTGTGCACCATGTGCACATGCAGAAATCTCGGACGGTTTGTGGTAAGGCAAATTAATGTTATTTAATTTTTATGTCTTAATTTTTAGGGCCTTTGTTTTTCTCTATGCACAGATCATATGTCTCTCACCTTGTGTCTTCTAATCCAAAAGAAAAGACTTCTCTTGGCTGCAGTTTATTAGTGTGTGTTACTCCCAATTTCAGCACGAAACACTCCTGAAGTTTCAGCACTTTCCTGTTGAGCAAAAGAAGGAAAACAGCTATTTTCTTCTGTATTTAAGTGTATTTATTCTGTATTCAATGTATTTAGGTAGCTAGAAATAGTGCTAGAAGTTGTTCTTTACCATAGCAGAAACCAGCTTTAATGGTTGTCTTTCTCTGCATTAAACTAACAAAGAAAACCAAAGGGATTTTATTCTTTGCCAATTATTGTTGCTGAGGACTTTTGTAGAATTTTTTTTTTTTTTTTTTAAATAGAGAAAAAATTGAGTCTTGCAATGATAACTGTTTGCTTTTGCTCCTGAAGTTAGAATAGAATTTGTGCTTTTCTCAGGAGTACTTTTCAGTCAGTCCTAGTAAATACTCATCAAGGATGATCTCAGTGACGAGAAGTTGTAATGATATCTTTCTGTCAGACACCAACAGATCCAAGTTCACAGCTGCATCCTAAGGGAAGGCAGAGTGACTAAAAACCTCCTCAGCTGTCTGGATTACGCACATGGAAACACAGGTGATAATCTCGGGAGATAAATTAGGATTTTCTCCCAGTCATCCTAAGAACAGCACTATCACATTATCGTCTCACTTCACAGAGCTTGTAACTCTATCCAGATACGAACAGCAGGGCACACGGCAATGACATGCCCTCTCCTCTCAGCTACTTGGGATATTATTTCTTTATCCAGCCAAGCAGAGTTTCTCCTCCACTGGCTGATGCCTGCCTGAGCTCGGATCCAGCAGCGGTGCAACGCTCCAACTCCGCTTTCCAGATATTTCCCCCTGCGAAGGAATTGGCAGAGAGCGGGCATAGAATTGGCTCCACACCACTGCTTACTAATGATCAGAAGAGCTGGCCAGGCATGAAGAGGGATGTCAGCTGCAATCATTTATTCCCTTCCCCCGAGCAGCGGAGCAGCAGCGAGGCCCGGGAGGAGCGTGGCTGGGAGACACGAGGAGTCCCCGGGCTCCGGGAGGAGCAGCGGCTCCCCGAGCACCCCTGGCCCGGGGCTGCGCCTGCAGGCTCGGCCCAGCGCTATCTGAACCGCAGACACTTTGATTTGCTGCTTTATATGCAGCATTGGCACTCCCTTCATCGCACACACAGTGTTCATCAGGCATTTGAATCTGGATAATGAGAAGAATGCATAATCCAATTGCAGCTGTTCATTTTAGTTCCTCTCATGGCTGACACATTGCTCCAGTTATTCCCCAAGATTATCTGATTAGCACCGCAGTTCTGCTTTTTCAGGGGAGGACCCCACCAGGAATGGGCAGTTGAAAGAATATCACTCTATTTTTTTAATTTTATTTTTTTACACACTGCCTTTAACAGAAATGTAAATATTTGCCATTTCAGAATGGGAGGAAACTGGTATGGCACTTGCCTCACTACCATTTCATTTGGAATTCAAATGATAATAATAAAAAAAAAAGGATTGTGTGCTAAACCAAGCTGCAGCTACTCTAAGGTTTGGTTTAAATTTACCAGAAATTTACCCTGACACCAGCATCTGCTGGGTCTTTTAAGTTTGTCCTGCCAAAGTTAAGACATTAGTTTCATTTCAATACCAATTTCTGCTGCCAGTGTAATTAAATAAGGTGAATTATTCCACCCTGATGTTGCTTAGTATCCCTCACTGAGAATATTTATAAAGTGTAGGGACTTTTGTTGTAAAGCATCAAAAGCTGGCCAAGTGTTACATTCCCACCATGGCAGGTATTTATTGGCTACTGTAAATGGCTTATAAAACATATGGAATGAATTTGGAGTGGTTTAGGGGAAGCTCACATCCCTCCTGCTTAAGAATTTGAGAAAACAAGCAGTGCTGTCTCAATTCTTCTGATCACAGCACATATTAAGAGGCACTTTTGATGAAAATATACATCATTAACCACACAGGCCATGTCAAGCTCAGTCAAACAAAATAGTTCATGCAGCTGGAAAAGACTTAGCTTGAATTAAAAAATAAATCAAAGGAATATTTATTAGAACACATTCTAGTAATATTCATCTTATTCTTCCTGCTGCTCTTTTGCCAGCTGGCTGACAATGATACAAAACCTGACTCAAGCTGGATTTTTTTCCCCTGACTAGTTTTTTTCTTTCTTGACTGTCCACTGAATAGTCACTGTGTCTTTTTCTCATGGCTCTAAATTCTCCCACTAGTGAAAAACATACTCTGTGAACTGTACATCTCGAGAGTCCCAATTCTTTCTGAACACAGTGGAAGGCATCAGAAGAAGGAGTCTGTCTTGAATACTTTAAACTCTCAGCTCTCCCCAAGGAATCTCTGAATTAGTGCTGGTTTGGGAAAAGACAGGGCTGATGAAAAGAAGCTGGATCTGACTGGTTTGGTTTAAATTATCTTTTCTTTTTTTTTTAATTAGCTTTTCCTTTATATTTGCTTTCTTGTGTATGGAACCAAGGCCATTATAACTCATATTTATTACAAATACCCATTATCCACAGGGTGCCTTGTGTATGTAACTCTATTTTCCTTAACAAATCTGTTGAAGTTTCCCATATTTGTTCAGGGTCTTGCTTATTCCTGAGCCTCTGTTGTCACACATTTCCTCAGCAAACCCATATCCACAGTGAGATGATTCTGGGCACTGAACAATGTCACTTATCTTTCAGCTTTTAGGATAAGTGGTAGTTCTTACACCTGTCACCAGTCATGAAAAGAAAGATGAATGGGAAGGGAATATTTAAGTGTTTGAAAGTTGGGGAGCACTGAGAAACAGCAGCACACAGCTCTTCCATCTCATGGTGGTGAAGCACTTTTTAAAAAATGAAGTATGCAACCCCTGGCCTGAAGATTGAAGTGCCTGTGGACCACCCCAGTCCTTCAGTAGTTCCCTAAATCTTCCTGTGAGGACTTCAGTACCACACAGAGATTAAGAAGATGCTGTCAGCTCCCAGAGGATAGAGAAAACTGCTTAATCTATTACAATAGGAAAGTTAATGACCTTTGACAACACATATTTATGGCTGAAATGAAGCATTCACTGCTTGGAAGTGTTTGACACTTCAGTTTTACACTGCTAATACTTATTTGAATGCATGTACAGACAGTGAGCATTGCTTACATTTTCGAAAACTCATCAGCTTCAGCAGAAACTTCAACCCACTCAGAATGCAGGGAGTTTAGGATGCTTTTGACAGAACCAAATGACACCTTTAGAAGCCATGAATTAAAAATCCTGTGGAAGATGAATGAGCTGGGATAACACAGAATTCAGCACTTCTCTCGGGGCCAAGTGGAGTATGTTGGTGTTGTTTTCCAAAGGCTGATTAACTGGTTTTCTAGTTAGAACAGATCAGTGAACTAAGCCAGGCTCTTCAGGTTTTTTTCTGCCGATCTTATGCAATCAGAGCTTAAAGTCAGAACTTGCAGGACCTAGACCTCTGTTTGGTACAAGGATGTAAGGGCTGGATGGATTGTGGCTGCTCTGGTTCTCTTTACTCCTTCCACTGAGGCTTTGCCTTAACTAGAAATTTAATGGGGACTTTTGTCTTCTAAAGAAATGCTCTAAAAGTGTGATATATTCATTTTCTTTGTCCTTAAGCTGCTGCATTTTGAAGCATTATCTGTTCAGATATCTATTTTTCCAGTGTGTCACCACTCTGAGTAGCCTCAGGTGGTATTTGGGCACTCAGAGCAGGAGCTTGGCAGACCTTTGCCACGTAAGCAGTGTGTTTATCTGGCTGCTTTTACAACTCAGGGAGTGTGTGGGAAGGCTCCTCCTGCAATTATCTCTCTGGGGAGGGAGGAGGGATACAGGGAAGGAAAGAGATACAGGTATCTTTATTCACGAGCAATTTCTGGGCTCTGGATCCTAAATTAAGGCAACTCCCTAAAGCCTTTAATAAACTCCCTGTGCTCAGGGTTACCCAGGTTTCTCTGGGTGTCTGAAGTTTGTTGTGGCTGTTTTGGAGAGGACCCAAAGCTTTCTCTCATCCTGTGTTCTGTGTGAGGTTATGCCTGTGAACTGAGGCATTTAAACCTGTACTCCAGGCCTGGCATCAGGAACTAAAATGTGGATACTGCAAGGCCTGACTTAAGGACCTTCAGTCCTCATTCAGATTTCAGCATATGTGGGCACTAATTGACAGGACCCGATGCTTTAGAATCAATCAATGATTTCTAGTGGCATCTTTTTCAATGTAATATTCTCTTTATTTTGAAGCTTCATGCTTCAGAGTTAGGAAGAAGGGTTAGAAGGAGAAGGTGACCGTGAAGCTCAGAAGGTTTTTATTCTTCATCAGATGTTCACAATGTATTAAAATATAAAGGTGCAATAGAATATTTACAAAAAAAACCCAAAGAAAGGAATTGTAAATAGCTAGGGTGTAAAGTAAGATAAATGAGATTAAAATAGTTATAAAAAGGAGGTAAAAAAAATTGGTATTCTTAAAACCTCCCAAAAATGTTGAAGCTGGAAATGTTAACACTGCTGATTTGAATTCTGCTGTAACATAAGACTATTAGCATATGGCTCCACCACAAAGTGAGTCAGTAATACCAGACTTAGGATTAAGTAATACATCGAGTATGATTGATTACAAATGTGAAAAGAAAACTGACAATCAGTAAATATATTTTTATTAGGTCAAATGCGAAGACAGGAATGAAAATTAAAGGTGGAAATCCATGAACATCAATCTTGAGGGAGTCAGACTCTACCCTATATGAGTGTACTCAGACTGGGATGAAATAGTGCAGGCAGCTAACTCAAGGGAAATGAAAGGTGCTCAGGGAGAAATAGCCAAAACAGGCAGGCCAAGACAAGGCCTCATCCAGATGATAAACAGAACCTGCTTTCCCCTGGGTCCATCTCTGAGGCAAACACATTATTGCTCTTCATAAGCATCCAAAGACTGTGATGCTTATTGAACCCAATTAAACCTTTCTCTGGTTCAGCAGCCGCTCGACAGTGGCATTTACATCCCCTTGTCAAAACACCGAGGTACTGGCAAAACAGCAGCAGAACTTTTGCTGAGCAGCTTCAGGGAAGGAATGGAAAGTGAGTGACACAGATGATTAATGAGCCTATTAAAGCTGAAAGTCTGACACTGGAAAGATAAGCTGGCAGTGAAAATGACTCCTGCCATGTATGTATCAAGGGCATCAGAGAGAGGACCCTCCATATAATAGCTCCCCACCATCATTAGTGGCAGGACACACATATCTAGCAAGTGTTGCCTCTTTGTTATTTACTCTGATCAGACATTTTGAGGTGAAGGGCCTTGAGTGTGAAGTCTCAGGCAAGTTGCACAGGGCTTTGTGAGGTCTGATTAGAAAGGACACCCAGGCTCCATTCAGGAGGAACCAGATCAAAGCATGGCAGATGACAAAGAAAAGGAAAGAAATAAACAAACAGGATTTTTGTTACCTATGCAATGGCAGAGTAGGAGCCATAAGAATGATAAGGGAAAGGTCTGATGTAAGGGGGAAAACGATTAAATCCATTCTGACCTTGGGAATGAGCCTGCCATTGTATTACAAACTGTGTGTTTGTGTGGGGGACCTCAGCTCGGACTTAATTTCTCTGCCTCAGGCTCCTAGGAAAACTCATTACCTCACTTAGATACTCAAAGCCTCTTTCTGTGGAGGGCTTTCCCGACAGAAACACGCCCTCGTGCTGTGCACGTGTTTGCACACCGAGTGCAGCGTTCCCGGGAAGCGTGGGATGCTCGGCGGGTGCCCGCACAGATGGCCCGGGCATGCGCGCTCCCGCTGCTGCCTCGGGATGCATCCGAGTTAGCAGGGAGCTGCAGACCATCTGTGCAGCATGCACACACAAACGTGGTGCCTGCTCGCTGAACTTTCAGCCTGCGCTGCAGAGCTGTGCTGTCAGAGTCCCTGGAAATACGCCCGGGATTTCTGCACTGGGAGCAGCTAAACCCGGTGCTCTGAAAATCTTAGAAAATTGTACACAGTCTTCAAACTTCGCCCAAACAAAAACCAGATAATCTAGGGAAAGCGAGGTTTTAGCTACAGGCTGTAGCACTTATTTTGTGCCAGCTTTCCTTAAAACGTGAACTTGATTTATCCATTTCTGAAGGATACATATTCATATCATGCCTTCCACCGCTGCTGTGCCTCTTTAGACAATCTATTATTTACAAAAGTGCATCGAGAAGTTTCCTACTGCAGATGTGCAGAAGCAGTTCAATACAAGCAATAAATATTATATTTTAGTCTTGTACAGGCAGGTGGAACAGAAGCATCCTTAGCCTCTAAATTTGGTATGGATATTGTCACATGAAAGCTCACTCCTCTAGTGCAGTACTGCTGGAGTGTGTATTTGCCAGAGCTGCTGCTTGAATGCTTGATTTATTCCTGCTATAGTGTTAACTTTTATTGTCACAGTTTACAAATATATCCATCCTCTTCCAACCTGTCACTGACATTATTTCCTTTCACCCTCAGAAGAGAAATACATCCTATTTTTTTAGTATCTCCCTATGGTAACCTTCAGCTGGCAGTGCTGTTCTCTGCTTCTGCTCCTGGGGACTAAACCACATAAAGCACTAAGTCCTCAAAAAATATTTGATAAGTCGAGCAGATGCAGCCCAAATGGAAAGGAATTATTGTGTCATAAACAGGTCCATGAGATGGATCCTAACCAGCACGCAATTTCAGGAGGTATAACCTGAAGGTTGAATTTGGCTTCTTTTCTGCAGTAATGCCACGGCACTGTCAATGGGGTGATGATAAATCACCAATAATATCCATGGTCCTCTGAGATACTGAGTACAATGAGCAGACAGTATAATTAGGTGTGAATGAGAGGAGAGGTGTTTTACAGTTCCAGTATTGCTTTTTTCAACCTTGCTTGTCAGAGATGCATGATAAAAGGCATGTCCAATGAAGCAAAAAGCTCCAAAATGCTATCGTGTTAGATACTTCTTTTTTCTTCTATGCCAGTCAATTTTGTAGACTAAAACCCACAAGAAACATCTATAAGAATATTTTTTAACTTTACATTTAGGCCACATAATCACAGAAGCTAATTCTTTAAAAATTGAAGACACTGGGTGGGTGATACTCCTATTTGATTTAGAGCCTCTAGAAAGCTCATATTTCACACAAATATTGATTTAAGGACAAGATGAATCTTGCAGTCTGGAATGACTGTTGAAATGTATATTGATAGGTATCAGCTGATTTAATTATTTCTTTTTCTTGCTGGAAACATGCTAGTATTTCAAAGCTTAGTTGACTACGTAAGAAACAAAGTCCAACTACAGCTCTAACTGGTGAGACTAAAGGCTGAGCAGGAGCTCTGTGGCTTCACACACAAACCTCCTGGCACTGCATCTCAATGCTTTCCTCGGGAAGGAAATGCAGAGCTCCAGACTGAAGTAAAATCAGAGCAATTCAGGCAGATTGAACTGAGTGATTGCCTGCAATAGATGATCAGAAGACAAGAGAGCTCGTGCAGTCGAGACAGTGCTTATGGGATTACTCTGTCCTGGCAGCTGAAAGCAAAATTGATCAGATGAGGTGGAATCTGGAGCCAGCAAAGTGTAAACTGACAGTAAAGCAACACATATTTTTATGAGGTGATATAGCAAAATCTCAATTACTTCATTAGGTTTTCTGTTCTCTTTATAAAGCTCTGTCATTGCATGAGGGGTGAGGACAGAACTGCCTCAGCCGGGAACTCAAATGGGTGAGGAGCCCTATAAACATCACCGTGGGTCCAGAGCTAGCCCAGGTAACTAGGACAAGGTTCTGCCTCTCTGCTGGTTCTGGGACTGCATGTCTTCCCATCTACCTTGGATTTATTGCTTATAAGATAATAATAGAAATATATGTAGTCCAGAGCTTTGAAGTTGTTTTATTTTCCCTTGGAAACAGTTTTCAGCCAAAACCATTCCAGTTTTCAGAAGCTCACAGATTCAAAACTGCTGCTTCCAAAAGGCAAGCCAGTTTTCAGGGGGTTTGTTGCACTGGACTTTGCTGGAGAAAAGGGGGAAAAAAACCCCAAAACAATCACCCACACATTTTTTAACCAGGTCTCAGTACTGCAATGTCCTTGAATAATCTGGAGTTTCATTGCAGAATGAAAGATCAGATCCTCAGCTGGTAGGAGCTTCCATGCCTATACTGTGTTACTGGAATGAGATCAATTTATGCTGTTCAGCAGTTAAATCCAGCTAATGCACTGTTAACTTGGATATTGTTGTAAACGAGGCAGTGCCACCTAGGCCAAGAATATTTTGGGTTTAGCTCTGGGCCTAGTGCTGTCTCACTAGCTCACTTCAGCTAAGGAAAAGTTAGAAAGAACTGAAGGCCTCCATGTAATGGGTTTGGGAAGAGCTGTCCCAAATGAAGCCACTCCTCTCCTACCACAGCGTGCCCTAAGGACAGCAGCGTGTCTGAAGCACATCCCTCTCCCGAGTTTTCTGTGGGGAGTGACCTGGTGCCACTCAGCAATACAGAAGGCACAGCCCAGTGAACTGGACAGCTTTGCTTAGCAAGAACAAAATTAATTGATAGGTTGTGATGGAAATTTTTGTTTGTTTCATGCCTTCAAATCAGGACACTGACAATCTATGTTGCTGGGATAATAGTTTTCTGAAAGCAATAAAGAAGTATTTTAATTGTTTTAATTTAATATGCAAGACTACAAAATGTTCATCCTCACACTGCCTCCATAAAAAACACACTGAATTTATATTAATTGGATCTAATCTAGGATTATTGACTATATAAAGACATATGAACCAAGTCATCCAGTATACAAATGTTCTAAAACACATGATTAATAAAAATATTTTGACTTTCATCATCTTTTGGTTTCTGTGCCTCAGTAATACAGATATAAAAAGAATCTTTGAGAAAGCAGCAGCTATTTCACAGCAGTACTACAATATAACAATTCAGACTTAATGAAACATTTAAAATATGCTATTACTGACATTGTTCATTTAAATATGCTATTACTGATATTGTTTCATTATACACTTTCTTGTACACTGTTTTCATGCTTAAGTGACCTCTAAATTGGACTATTGCAAATCACTACTAATGGGTTTGCAAGGAAATACTTGATATGACTTTCCATGGGGCCAAATGTGATGGAGAAGGTACCCTTGTCTCTATTAAAATTTACAAAGCCTTTTGAAAATCAGTAGTACATGCAGAGTTTCCTAAATTAGTGACCCAGATCTATTTCTGAGTAGCAAACTAAGAATGGTGACAAGGGAGGGACAGGGAAGGGATGTATTCATTTCATGAAGAGATTCAGCTCAGCTTTCCGCTGATGGATAAAGGATGAAAGTTAGAGGGGAGAGGACTATTTCCACAGCAAATACCATAGCTATTCTTAAAAGTTTAATGAGGACTGTAATACATATTACAAGCAGATTATATTTATAGTATTGAATGAATCCCATGATTTGCTATAAACCTCATACTGCAATACTGGGGAGAAAAATTCCTTTGTTTTCCACCAAGAAAAATATCACTTGCTAGTTACTGCAATTTAAGCATTCAGTCACTGACAACTTGGAGGTACAATATAATGTTTTACTGTAATTTATTAGCTTTCCTCCTTGGAACTGTAGTGAAACTCTGACTTGAATGCACTCTGGCAAGGCACAGAAATGAGCTTGGAATTTCTGATAAATAGTATAAAACAAGCAGCATATACAGCCATTAAAACTGCATGGCAGGATAGCTCTTCAACTTTTCATTCCCAGAGAACAATTGGGCTCTCTGCATTTTTGTAAAGAAAATGATGCCTCAGAAGGAAGTTCTGGTTGCTTCCATGCAGCTCCCTCACCACAGAGCTGGAGATGGAAGCCTTGCCTTTCTTAACATCTGACAGAAATTATTTTTCAAGTGCAATGAAAAGGCAGGGAAAAAAGGAAAGAAAAGGCAAGTCTAACAGTCACGCAGAGGCAGTAGCCTCCTCTCCTTCCTCCTGTGCTGCTCCCCAGCCCCGCTGTCGGAGCAGGCAGCGCACCCTGCTCCATCGGAGCCGCTGACGGACGTATCCAGGTCAGCAGGAGCGGCGCTGAATTAATGCGAGGAACAGTCACACCACTTCTGATGATCACAATAGAAAATTTTAATTATCAGGATAGTCTAGTGCCCTGATAAACCTGAATTCACTAGCCCCTGGGAGCGTGTGCTGCCCAGAATCAGTAAGTAGTAATTCCTTGATCTGAGTGGAAATGTACCAGGAATTATCGTGGCTGTCACTGTAAGTTTATAAAGCATTTTACAAAGACATAGCAAGACATATTCCCTTACTCAAAGATCTTATAATCTGATATGAGATAAAAACAAGACAAGACAAGAGGCAACAGTTCAGGAGAGATCACTGATTATAAATAAAGGGTAGAAATAATTGTCTGAAGAAATGTTTCAGCAAGGAATTCAAAGGAAGAGAGAGGGTGCCTGCATATGAGATCAGAAGGATTGTTCCAGGCACATACAGCTGAAAATCAAGAGAATGTGATTACAGGACTGGAAAGAGCAGAGGGACAAGAGGCAGGAGAGAACACGACAGTGCTGAGCTACTAGAGGCAAAATTACACATAGCTCTACAGTCACTCCTAAGTGTAGCTCTGATGGATGTTGGCAAAATATCCACAACAGCAAGTCCTAAGAGCAGAAATGAGGACAGTTTAATTTAGAGGATTTGCCATGATGAAGTAAGTGATAGATGATTCAAACATATAGATGAGGGCAGAGTGGGTTTTTTTGGTTTGTTTTTTTTTTTTTTTTAATATTTTGCAGAAATGGCTGTATGAAATGGCTGTAATTTCATGAACAGCTCTGGTTGGCCCACACATGCAGTTGCCATGAAATAAAAACTCTGACGTAAACATGTTGCCAGTTGTACTTGCTGATCTGGAAAAAAAATACACTAAAAAGGAAAACCCCTTTCTGTTCTCTGTCAGATCCATCTATCCACCAGAACAAATGAGAAGAAATCCCTCCAGTGTTTAGAAGCTAAAGGTCCACCACCAAGCTATGATAGCAATCTTCATGTTGTGAGGGAGCTTTATTCTCTCCTCCAAGACAGACAAATAAATCTGAAGGTGAACAGAAGCCAGTATATGCTGGTGCCAGAAAAACTTCAGAAATTTGCCCAAATTAACTGGTCTTTCAGCACAGAAGCTCCTATCCTACATAGGATAATGTACAGTTGGTATCAATGGGAGATCTGAAATAAATGGAGCTGCTCTTCACCTTCATCGACCAATACAAAGGGAAAGGTCAGGGCTGGTTTCTTCATATGCCTGGAATGTCACAGGCTTTTTTCATGCAGGCATTTTCTGTCAAATATTTCTAGTGGGTTTATGAGAATTTTAAAAAATGAATTTAATATCCCCTATGTTGTGTATGAACATAACCATGTAAGTGGAGAGCAGCACTCATGGCAGGGCTCTGTAGGTAAATGGAGAAAAATCTTAGTGCACAGTGATACATGAACAGAGGTGTTACTGAGGATGTCTTTGGCTGGTGTGACACTGAACGAATTCCAACTACAGCAGGCACAGACCTACCGCTCTTCTTGAAGTGGCTGAAGAGAAATCCTCTTTTCTGCAAACATGCAGTCATTCTTCAGTGACTATTTCAATCCACCCGAGTCCCCAGCAAAAATTAAAAGGCAAACATGAACTCTGCCTGTGACCAGGAGATTTATTTTGTCAAGAGCTACTATTTACCAGAGGCAAGGTTCACATTTCTATTTTTTCACATTAAGTGTGAACATTAAATATTTTTCTTACATACTGTCTGGCTAAACATAATTTACAACATTTGAATTCCTGTTCTCCTCCTGAAGGAGAATGCCAAGTCCTCTCTCCCAGTCAATGTTTTACAAGGTGGAAGATTTGCATTCTTTAGCAGACTTGCTGAATTGTTGTAGGGTGATGTACAATTTCTGAATCCTCATCAGCACAGAAAGCAAAGTTTATCTCTAAGTGTCAAAATAACGTGTTCCTTTAGTTTTGATCAGCAGAGTTCCCTCACTTTTGATCATTGCAAAGACTGAACATGGCACACACAGTGAAAGGATTCTGGGAACTATTAGCAGCTAAGCTTCTTTGGATTAACAGATTTCAAAAAATTACCTCCTTATCTTTTGATCAGAAATGAAGAGTTGTTGAAAGGTAACAACTGTTACACTCTCTCCTATTTGGCAAAGGAGTTGTCTTGTTGTGTGGCAAAGCAGCATGTTAGAAAACAACTAGTCAAAACTGTTACATGGATTTTCGGGGCCTGACAACATTTCTGTTCATTTCTCATCCATGACCTTGTCTGGAGGAAAAACATGGTATATTCCTGATAATGTTTACCCAAGAGGTAAGAAACATTTCCAGCAATAGAACGTAAATTGTATAAAATGTCAGCAACGCGGGCATTAAACTCCACAGTCTCTGGCATTAAGGAAAAGCAGATTCTGAAAGGAGCATGTCTTCATTAGTGCTTACAAGGCATGAAGAAAAGTTTTGATAATTTCTTACTGCATTGACTCTCTGATGGTAAAAATCTGCAGTGAGAGTAGGTGTGTGTAGGTAGGAATGAGAAGTCATGGCTCAGGAAGGCTCCTACTGAAAGCACGAGTTGGCACAAAGGGTTTGCAGAGGCAGCTGGAAATTTTCAGCTAAAAAAGACTCCTGTGAGGCACAGGGGAGTACAAACAAGAACAGGCTGACCAGCCTGAAGCTATGGCACAGCAGCCCTGATGTGACTTCCAGCTACCTGGAAAGTTTTAGCAAGGTTGAGATTAGTGCTCAGCTCACTCAAGTTTCAAACCAATTCTTTAATTTCTAGGACTAGCTTTCTCCTTTATGAGAAAACAAACAAGACCCACATTAAGTGTGAAAAATCACACTTGTGCACACAGAACAATCAGATATATATACACAGAAGTATTTATCTCAATCTTTATGTGCAATTTATCACAAGTTTGAGAGGCTTTTTTAGGAAACAACAAAACCCAATATGCAAGAGAAACCCAGGTTTAGAGGAAGAGGTTTATTTACTCAGTCCAGATTCTGGTCTCTCTTATATCTAGACTGCATTGGTTACAATTAACTCCCAGAAATTAAGGAGAAGTGACAAAGAATGACTGCTGAGCCAGAGAAATGGAACAGTCTCTTCAAATATTCTCCCTTTGGGGCAGGTTTGTATAAATAACCCAATTTTTATCCCGACTCTTCAGAGTGAGTACAAAGAACACAAGTGGTGTGTTATAAACAAGACTCAGAGGATGCACAGCTATCTCCTGCTTCACTGTAAAATTACCCCCACCAGTTATTGCCTAGTGCTTAGCTGTGCTGTCGTACTCAAATCCAAATGGAATTCTCCTCACGTGGAATTGTGTTGCAAACAGAAAACCCGCAGCAGGCTGGTGGAGGGGTGGGAGGGGCACAGATGTGCTCTGGTGTGACAAAGCTGGCTCTGTGCTCTGAGCAAGGTGTGACCCAGGGAGAGGTTCTGGCTAGAGCTCCAAAAGGGACAGAGATCTTCCAGCTGAGTTCTTTCTTGCACTTTCTGCATCCTTTTTCATCCAGAACTCAGACTGATGCTTAGGAGGACGTGAGTCCATTCCGGTCAAAATAACAGCTTCACCAAATGAAAATAGCAATGTTCTTCTGATTTCTGGTAAGAAAGAAGTTTTGTTTCTATCAGAGCATCTCTGAAATGCCCAATACTGTTTACAAAATCAGGTAAATACGTATTCCATACCAGCACTCAAAAAAAATGCTGACCCTGACAAAAATTAAAAAACATTATATTAATTTCTAACAGCATGGGTTTGTTCTGCCCCATTATTCAGAAAACATGCAGGAAGTTTTCAAGTTATACTCAAGAGTTCTGGAAGAATTGCTGTAAATCAGCAGGTAAGTTTCGTTTTAAAACTTTAAGCTTCTTCAAGTGTTTCCCAACTCTTTCTTTATTCATTGGTTCTTTATTTCCTGGTCCAGTTATGCCATGAAACACTGCTGACATCTTTTAACATTATTGTTACTCTTCTGAAAACTACCCTAGCCTGCAAATCTGCCTAAAATCCAGCTATAGGGCCTCCTTTTAGTGATCCTAGTCAATGAATTCATCCTGACAATCCCCCCCTTAGCTGGGAAAGTAGAGAAGCTAAGAATAGCTAAGCAACTTGTCCAAGATCATATAAAATCAAACCTACTCTGCCTGGGCTGGAATTGTTATCAAAGCACTGTCACTTAAAAACCAGGAGTAAATATTTATTTAAGAAACATTTTCTACCAGGTAGCATCTTGAATCATTGCTGTATTTCATTTTTAGGATTTTGCAATAATTATGGATGTTTAAAAGTATATTAACATCAAAATTTCCCAAAATCTAATCTTTGGATGAAAATACCTGGCTTCATCTTCTTTTACCCCCACTTCAGCACACACAGACAGGAACAATGGAAAAAGGGGGATTAGGGAGACCAGGCACCAAAGAAGCACTCCAGACTTTTGACTTACTCATGTGTGTCTCAGTACCAGCTCTCCGATCTGTGTTTCCTGAGCTGCCTGGAGCTCTGTTCCTCCTTATTTCTCTCATTAATTACATTCCTAACTGTGTATAAACTGAACAGATACAGGAGTGATGCTCTGTAGTCCCACTGACCAAGACACCTTCTCTCTTGTACTGGTGTAACTATAAATGTAGAAGATTACTTTCCTTTGACTGACACAATCTCCATGAAAAAATTTGGCTTAAAAAAATTTAAGCAACTTATCCTGGAATCCAACAAGAAAAAAACCAAAACAAACACATAAGAATGCTGGGTTTAATGTAGGTTGTCTTTTACAATGGTTTTATTTTATTTCCAAAAATATTTTCCCAGTTTATTGTCATTGTTGTTCTTTGGTTTTGAGTTTGGGTTTCTTTCCCCTCTCCTGAATTATCTATATTTATTTTGAGTAGATTATTTCCCAAGGATTTTTTTTTGTCATTACTTCTATATAAAGTGAACTTCAAGGTCTTCTGATGAAAAATCAAATCACAGTAAAAATGTTTCTGTACAATACATCCATAATAAATAAGCATTGATATTGTAAGCTTAAGAGAGAATTCATTAAGAATCAAATAACAAAAGAGAAAACTCAGAAAATAAAGTATTAAAAATTAATGGGCTTATTGTACAGGAAAGGAGAGCAAAGAGAATAAAACAAGAGAGCTTACTGTAGGCAAGTATGCTTAATGTTTATTTAAGTAAAAACAAAATGTAAAGAAAGTTAGATTAGTGGGTAGATGAAAAAGATATCCAGAAAAGGTAAGAAATAGGAAAAAAATAAAGCCTATTGAATTTTCACAAAATTTCAGATTTGCCTCATTTCTTTTTGTCATTTGTTTTCTCATTCAGGAAAAAAAAGTAGAATTAGCAGTGATCAGAGGATCCATGTTAGAGTCCCCTCCAAGAAAAATAAATAGCTCAATGACTTTAAAGAATTCAAATATATTTTCCATGAAAAATTAAGAGACTGGAGGAGTAAAGATCAGAAAAATAATATTCTTGCTGTTACTATTTTCAGGACTTTCACCAAGTCACAAATACACTTTTATTGCCAAAATATATCATTTGCTTAACATTTGTTCAAGATATTTCAGGTCTCCTAAATAACTCCCTCCTGAAACTCCACCCTCTCAGCTTTCTGGGCATAAAAATAAACACTGCTGGTTTATTTTGATGTGTAAAAATGTATAAATCAAAGAAGTGCTGTTTTCCTGGAAGTTTTCATGGACATAAAAAAAATATATATTTGAAAATGAACACCTCTACACTTCACTAAACTGTAGAGGAAAATGAAGGGTTGGTAGGACGTGTCATTGGTTGGGTGAGGTGCAAATACTGAGCTGACATAACAGGTTTTTTAAAACATTGATATTTATTACAACCTAATTTCCAGATCTGTGTGAAGAAAACTACCATTAACATATATGTGCAGCCAATCATGCTATTTAAAGCTATAAAGGGAGGTTCAAATTGCCCGTCTCTTCCAAAACACCTCCAGATTCTGGGAGTACAGGCATGGATCAGCAGGGAAAGGCCTCGTTACCCTCTGCAGGCTCAGCCCTGGGTTTAGGCT
Organism: Aleadryas rufinucha; assembly: GCA_013397815.1. Taxonomy (NCBI): domain Eukaryota; kingdom Metazoa; phylum Chordata; class Aves; order Passeriformes; genus Aleadryas; species Aleadryas rufinucha. The sequence continues at coordinate 364,711 of VZTH01016958.1, forward strand.
GCGGAGGGAAATGGTGGTGTTTGGTCAGAGGTTGGATTTGAAGACCTTGGAGGCCTTTTCCAACCTCAGTGATTCTGTGATTCTGCTGAAGGTGACTTGTGGGGTTTAACAGACCTGAAGACAATGCTCACAAGTTACACAGGTGTTTCATGGACACGTGGGAGTTAAAAGGCAACCTGCAAAGGGTGCCAGAGCCTTGGATTTTGTCAGTCACCAACAAAAATGATTCCTCCTTCCAAGGGACCTGGCAGTGGGGCCTTCCTCCAGCTGGGGTGAGTGGGGAGCACGTGGGTCCCTCTGGGGAATGTGGCTGCACATCTCCACTGAGAATCACAGGGCTTCAGTGCCCAGCCTGTCCGAACACCCTGGGAGGGAACCCAGCAGGACCTTCAGGGTCTGAGTCTCTCTCAAAGATGAGTACTCTGAGCTCAGAGTGTCTAATGTAAAAATTGCTGCTTTAGGAAAAGATTGCAATTCATCCTGGTACCCTTGTGCTGCCACAAGCTGAAAATGGTGTGAAGTGGTGCTATGAAAAGGGTCAAATCCCAGCAAATTTAGCATTTCTACTGCATCCAAGTGCTTTTTTTCCACATCAGCTGGAATACTGGTCAGACACTGTGCTGTCTAAAAGCAGCAGCCTTTCTCTAACATGCACACAGAGCACTAGCTAATTGAAATAGAAACAAATAAATAACCCCACTAAACACACCCAAAACACTAACATTTCTCTGGTAATCAGTGCTTGGAAAAAATGTGTTTTGACTTTTTTGTATAACTAACTTTTTTTTTTTTTTTTAAATCTCCCGGATAAGGACATTTATTGTTTATTTGTTTATAAACTAAATTGTTCACATCACAGTAAATAACTTCTGAAATGTTGTTCCCTCAACTGTGCTAAGCTTTAATATAGCATAGTAATGAGTGGGATGTGCAAGTTCTGCTTATCTGCTCTATTTTGGACAATGCCAGTGGCTCATGTTTATTAAGAAAGTTGGCAGTGAAGCTGAATCTCTGGTTTCCCCCTGGTAGATAAATTCTGTCTGAGCTAACATTCATGAGGATCTTGGAAGGCTCATTTAAATACAATGCCTAAGGCTATGCATTTTTTTTCCTGGATTCCAGAACAGCACATAAAGCTTTTGCTTTTCTGATGTTCTTTTGGAACTGATGCTTGTGTATTACAAAGTCTGGCCAGGATTTTGTAGGAAGTACCAAGGGTCTATGTCTGAGCTGAGTGTTCAGGTGTCTTTGCACATTGTTATCCTCATTGCAAGGAAGACTTTTTCTTTTTTTTTTTGTGGAAGACTTAAAGCAAAAGATAAGTTCCATCTTGTCAGTATATTTGTATTTCTATTGTCAGATTTGAGGGACACTGAGTAAGCATTTTCCCTCCTTTGTCTGGGAGCATGGATCTCAGCCATTCACAAATGCAGTGTGTCTCCTTCAAGCCATAATAACCAATGAAATTTCTTCACTTAATCCAAATATTTATTTTAACTGACAACTCTGCATGGTTGTCCAAATAAGATCTTTTTCAATCTAACAGCGTAATCTGAACTTTTCCTGCAGTTAAAAGAAATATTTTCCAGCTCTTTAGGCAGTAGTCATTACTTCACATTATCTCTAAGCTCTATTTCAGAAGTGCTGAGAACATCTGGATATGTTTGGATACCTTAGAATAGAAGAGTTGAAAAATAAATGAATAAGCCAGGTATTTGCCTATTTCTGTCATCAGTGCCATCAGCAGTTAGTGCTGTATGTGTTGCTGTGCTTTTCTAGATGCCAATTAAGCATTGCATGTATCAAAACAAAGTAGCCCATAAAAAATGGCATTTTTTCGTCACTACAGGAAATTTTGAAAGGGTCAAAGCTTCCTGGAATATTCATGAGCTGGAGGTGCTTTTCAGTAAACATACCATGTCATATTTTATAAGAATAACTCTTGTTTCTGTCTCATAGGTGCCTCTACCATTTCCTACATCTCTGGACATAGTGAGGGGTTTTATACAAAAACTTTTTGGGTCTTAGGTATGTTGAATGAACTACAACAGATAGAGAAATCTTCTCTTTTAGAAACCTAAATCGTATTATTTTAGAAAGAAAAATAAATTTACAATTATATTGAAAGGACTATAAAACCCCCAAACAACGAGCAAAAAACCCAAATGAAAAAATCAAACAAGGAAGCCCCAACTCGGACCTGTGATCTCATAAGGAGTGACAGGGTGGGGTGTGAGGGCTTGGTGCTGCAGTGGCTCTTTTCCAAGCTTCTGCTCCATGGAGCACAATGCTTGGCTTAGGGAAGAGGGCTCCTATTTCCCCATCAGCCCCTCTGCAGCCTGAGGGAGGGATAACTCTTGCACGGGGCGGGCGGGGGGGGACTGAAGTGGCCAAGAGGTTGAACAGGATTCCTCCTTTAGCCAAGCTCCAGCTACCCAAGAGCAAACTAAACGACTGAATATTAATCTACTGTGGGTCTGAGTGGTCTCTGAGAAGCTCAGCTCCACAGCAGCAGCCCTTGCTGAAAGCAGGAGCACAGTCCCTTTGAGCAGGGCTCCTGTTTTGCTTTCAGAACACCGCTGAAGAAGGAGACACCGAGCCTTTCTTTCCTGCACAATAGCCAAGTGGGAAGAATGCTTGCCTTGTAAAAGGCAAGCACAGATTCAATTCCCTCTTGTCTGAACTTCAAACCTAACCTTTTATCTTCCAGATGAGTGCCCAAAACACAAGGCTGGCAAGAAACAAGGCTACTCAGGAGGTGGGGAATGTTGCTGTTCTCTCAGAGCAGTACCTTTGTGCAGGAAAAAAGCTCAAACCTCACAAGGTCAGAAAGGATGGATAACTGCAGTTCAGTGTTCAAGGTGCTCATTACATTTGGTCCCTGCTCCAAGGCCTGTTTCTCCTTTCTGTTTTTGAATGCAATTCCTGTAGAATATAAAATTCAGCTCTATTTTCTACAGAGGAGGAAGGTAAGTACAGACCTACTTACAAATGAGTACTTTAACTGCGAGGGGCAGGAACTCGCCAGCCCTGCAGCCAGGGATCACACTTAGGCTAAACAGGCTCATAATTAAACTAAGGTATGCTAAAAAAATGAAGCTCCTGGCTTGGACAACAGCAGCCAGGTTTTCAAAGAAAAAGACAGAGGTTAGGAGCAGTTTCCAGTTTAGGAATCACAGGCAAGTTAAAAAAATAAATAACTCCTGGGGAAAGAAAATATATAGAGTAGCATCTAGACTGGATCTCAACTGAGTTGAGGTGTCAGGCTTGTCAAGAGTGATGTAATCTGGGACCTCAGCCGGGAGTGACTACAGAGCTTCAAGGTCAAACAGCAAGATCCCTCTGAAGTTCAGGTTTCTGGGGTTTAAATGACAGATTTCTGGAGAGCAATTTTGGACCCAAATATTGTTTATTTTTTTGTACTTAACACTCTTCTTAGGAAAATCACAACTGACTTGCAAGCACTTTAACCATAAGCCTGGTCAAACCCCTGAGTCTGAGTGTCAGTGAGAGCTGAACTGGATTTCTGGTACTGCCCTCATACAGAGCTTGACTAAATATTAGCCCAAGCAGCAGGACAGTTTTTTACAAACCATGAAAAAATCCCATGGACAATTTATGACCAGTTGCCTTATTGCCTGCTGCAGCTCTTCTGCAGGTGCTGCAGCTTTTCTGAAGTCTGTGGAATGATGCCAGCTTGTACACTCAGCCAGTGTCACACAGCCAGTGTCACTCAGAATTCAGCTGCATCTTTTTTAAGTGCAAAATGTCATTAGTTGTACCAGAAGCTGACATGAAGTAGCATTTCCTCCTAATTGTCCTATCCTTTTACTGACAGCTTGCTGTTGCCCTCCTGAAACCTTGTCACTTGGAATTTTGCTGAAAAAGTGCATTGGGTACCATTTTGAACCAGCATTTTCCTTAAAAATTATTGTTTGAAGAGTGAAGGAGGGAGGGGGGGTGGACCAGGTATTCTGTTCTACATATTAAAAAAGTGAAAGCCTTTGCCACAAAATTATCCCGAGTCTTTGTCTCCCTCCATTGTATTTTCTTCCATCAAAATTTTTATCTGCTTCTTTTCTAGAATCCCTGAAATTTCTGAATATGGCAAACTCTCATGTCACCCGCTCAGCTGCTGTCAGCTTCTCTCATATGGAAAGTTGGCAGCAGAAGTCATTTCCCTCTGGTTTTGTTCAATAAAAATGTTATTTAACTGACCTGTATTTGCAAACCCTGGGAAGTGTATTATTGTTGGTATATCCAGCATTGTATACCAATGTGGCTGTTAAAATAAACCAAGGCGTTCTTCCAGATAGCTTCAAATAATTAGAGAAATAGAAGATTACAATTATGATATAAAATTCTGGTTTTCAAAAAGCTGATGGAGGCTATAAACCTACTTCATACATAAAGAAGAGATATTGTGTGATGCGTTATGAGTCTGGAAAGGAAAAACCCTGAAAAATCACAGAAGTGAGCCCATCATATTAGCTGATATGGATAATTAAGGAGGAGCTTTTTACTGCTTCTTTGGTTATAGATTTCTTTGGGACTTACTAAAATTCTACCCCCTCCAAGTTTTGTATCCCCAAACCCATGAGACAGACACCAAGCCTTAGCTGGTGATTTTAAATATACTCAAATCCACTGGAAGTAGAAGAAAATTCATCTGTCTGTTTTGCATGGTAAAGGCCAAAGGTATAAGGTCTGAAGTTCTGAGAAGAAAATCTGGAAAGCCTGAATGTTGGGTACAATTAAGTGAGATTGCAGCAGCCTATAAAAGAAATTACTTTTACACATGCATGTTGCACGTGAGTATAGAGGAAAACTTTAAAGAATTCTCTTTTAAAGAAGTTTTAAAAAGTGTCTGTGGCGCAAACTTTAGCAGAAAATAAAAACTCACAGGAAGACCAAAAGAAAATCAGAAGGTATTTTTCAGTATTTTGGAAAAGGAAAAAAAAAATTAGTGAAATTCTCAATAGTGAAGAAATGTGATGAACGAACAGAGTATAAAAGTGACAGATAAAGAGAGCAGGGCACCATTTTATGTTATTTTTTGTTATCAAGAACATTTAAGGCATAGGATACTGACAGAACTTAGCAGATGGGAAAGAGATGCTGAAAATGCTAAAAGTAACAAACATAGAGAAGAGAAAATGTGAAAAGGTTACTATTTTATGCAAAACAGCAAGTATCAATAGCTCTGTTAAATTAGAGGAGAACAACACAATAATTGATAAGGAAAGGAACTCCTACATTTAAACCTGAAGGCACAAGGCCCTGGAAATGACACTGAAAACAAAGGCTCAGTCATTAGAGATCTGAAAAGATTGCAAAGCAGGAGATGAAGACTTTACTGCATTGCAGTGCAGGATACACAACTGTGGGAAGAATAAAGGGATGGCTGGAGAAAAGTGACTTGATTCGGTGTCACAGAACTTAAGAGAACACGAATTGAGATTGAAGAAAAGCTGTGCCCTACAGGAATTGCCAGAGAATTCTGTAAGGGACAGAGAATTGAGGAAAGAGAAGGTGACACTCCCTGATAAATAAAGCAACATCAGCTGATTTCTGCCGGCCCTAGGACTGATGCAACTGAGCTCCTTTAGATGGATGCATCACCCACATGGATCTGCTTTTACAATTTTCACAGCAGCATTTTTCACCTACTAATATGCTTCACCTCGTGACTTATTAATAGCACATCAGCCCGCTGAGAGAGACGATTTCTGGCTGCACCTCCTTACATCAGCCTTGCAAATGCTCCTTTCCTCAGCCCTCAAGTCTGAGCCCCTCTTCTAAATGTGGGTGTTAAAATTCTGTGTGAATCTTAGTGAAGTCTCTTCCTAGATGGATGTTGACTGGAGAGAGCAACATAACAGAGGTGAAACATCTGAAATTCTGTGTGTTCTTGTATGCAAACTGGGAGTTGTGGGATCATATTTTTACTATGGCAGAGTGCTTTCCTTCATATTATTCTATGATATTAGAATACTACACAGTTATCTTAAATATGTGAAGTGTTTACATCACTATTTTTCTCTGCATATCTTTATTCTTAATTATATTTATATTTTTAAGGCTTTGATAGCTTTATAATTGCATATTCTCCTCTGTCAGATAAAGACTGAATCTCAGCTCCTTCAAGAGTCTGTTATTATTGTTGTTTTTATAGCTTTGCTCCAGTTAGGAGAATGATTTAATATTAAACATTAAAGTATTCCCTTTTTGTCTCTCAGAGATAGGCATTTTAATCCTCTGTAAGAGGCATCATGTGTCTGTCTCCTGAGCACCTGCATCAGCAGGCAGGGTGGTGACAAGTTAGATTTTGGGACCCAAGGTGGCATTAGTCAAAGCTGTACCTACAGGAAATGCTGCTCCTTCCCCCAGGGTTCATTTGCAGCAGGAAGCAAATTCTGCAGACAACAAAGAAATTTATAGGAAAAAAGTACAGTTAGCACAGGCAGTGCAAATCTGAGCTGCAGTTTTTGTAAGCCTGGGCTGAGAGGGCTTAGTTTGAGACAGTTTGTCCCAGAGAGTCCCCACATGTCACCTGGCAGGCTGTGGTGAAGTGATGCCAGGTCATGGTGTTGGTGACAGCAAAGGGTGACACTGTGCCCATGGAGCACCACGGCCTTACCCTCCCACCCAGGGAACAGCAAAGGTGGGAAGCTGCTGCTTCCAGACCCACTGGATGCTGGGGAGGAAATGGGAATTGTGCCTTCTGAGAGGATTGCGGCTATACATGAGTGGGGAAAAGAGAATAGGTTTCTGAAGGATCCTGATGCCTAAAGTCCGTAACCTTTGTTTTAATGCCTCTCTTGAACGTTTGAAGATCCAAGTGTTAGAGCACAATTTCCTATATATGTTTTCCAATTCATACATTTCCTCAAAAAAACCACCAAAGCATTGAAGAGAAGAATTTAAAAAATCCTCTTTTTCACAATAATATCAGCAGTTCAATTTTGGAAGTGCCCTCCTGACGATATCCATAAGAACTGTCCCATCTGGAAAAGAGTCAAACTCTACAATACAGAAGGACTGGGCCTGACTGTGCCCTAATTTGGCCCTCACCATACACTGTTAATGATTAAGCCCATTTGTTTGGTACTTGTATCAAGCCAGATAATAGAAATCCTGTGAAGTCCTATTCAGTACCTATATTTTGTTGCTGTTGTAGCGGGGACAGAGAGAGAACGAACACAGATTCAGTCCAGAAAGTAAGAAGAAGCCTTTACTTAATTATATACAGCTTGTTTTATACCTTAGTATTCTTACATGGTGTAAGGTCATTGGACCTCTGGTCATCCACCTCCCAGGGTGATTGGCTAAACCCTACAACACCCATTTCAAAATATTTCTCTAGTCAGTATCCTAACAATACTATAAACAACTGCAGGTGCAGATAGAAAAGAATAGTTTACAGAAAACCGTAACATTGTTTTGAATAGCTTGTGTGGGAGAAGCAGAACTCTCACAGAATGCTAGTCTCACAAAATATTGCAGAAAGCTGGAAAATTTCTCTGCTGAAAGCTTTTCAGCATCCACAATCCCCCCTTTTTGTTTAAGACTAAAAAGGTAGCGTTTGTAATCCTTCTGCGCAGCAAGGAGAACAAACACAGCATAAGGGGTCTGCTTGGTAATGGCCTGTTACCAAACAGAAACTAAACCAGACACTGATTTAAAGTAGGCAGAAAGATCCTCCAGCAGTGCCCTGGGAGATACATCAGCAAACTCAAGTCTACATCAGTTATTAATTCTAAATAGCCTTAAGGGCTCTAACATTCTGACTCCATAACAAAGGAAAGTTAAAATTCAGTCTCTGCTTGTAGAAGGACCATCCTACTGATGGTTGACATCTTGGTCATCATCAATATTTCACACTGGGAAATATCTACATAATATTATTACATGATTTGTTCACAGCAGGTTTGTCTGTCTCTGATCATTTTGAACAAGAAAGATTCTTCTGTAATGTATAGCGTTATATACTTAGGTAATTCAATTTTAAATACTTTAAGCAGCTTTCTCTGGTTTGTCTATATTTTCTCCCAGAATCATCTTAAGAATCAGGTTTAACAGTGATGTAATTCAAAGTTTTGTAAAAGTCACTTCTAAGATAAGCTGCACATATTTATTTATTTAAGCCTTTTCTCATTGATCAGCCTTCCCAAGGCCTCAGTCCCGAATGCCCTTTCTGTTTGTCAATATTTTTTTTTTTTTAACCAGGTACCAGAATAGGATTTTCTGTCACTGCTTGAGAGAACACTCCTTCTGGAAAAGCAGCAATGCATATTACCTCTTTTCTCTGCACTCTCACAGTAAAACATATGCAATTGAAAGCAGTAAAAAGAAATCCTTAGAATATTATACAAGGCGCCATAGCTAAAACTTTCCTGTATTTTAAGCTGATTTGCATCTTTAACAGATTCCATCTATTTCACCTAAATGCAATCTTTATATCTACCTTATATCTATAATCCTACTACCCGAATAGCTATAAGAATAAAAATGAACTCTAAGAACAATCAAGATTTTGTTTGGTGATAGAATTTTGCTAAAGAATGGCAAGAATTTTTCCCTTCTCCAAACCATATCTATTCCTCTGTGGCACAGTGTGTGCCTCCCTCTCTCCCTTCTGCTTTAATTCTGATTCCATCAAAAATCAGAATCCTGTGACTGATGTTCAAAATGAGCTGAGGTGATATTGAGGTTTTGAACTTTATCTGAGCATGTCACTCACTTGAAGGCATTCCAGACCTCAAATGGCTCAGTGCCATTCTTCAGAAATGAAACAGGAACAAGTATTGATTTTTTTCCTTCTTTTAAACTGAGTACCTAATGAGCAAATGAAGATATGGTTGGCCCAGGATTTATTAGGTGATTTAAAAGAGGCTTCTCAGAGTACAAATGTATGAAGAACAGTTTATTGCAATTCTACTTTAATTTTCTTTTTTTTTTCTAAGGGAAATTCTTACTATAATGTTTCTGAGATTTTGAACATAGATTAGATAAATTATACCATATTACATTTCCGTAGTAAACTAAAGCTCTTGCTTGGTAAAAATACATTATCTGGATATGACAAGAGATGGTTACAATACTACAGCATGTTTTCGTTGGTACTTCAGAAAGTAAACAAATTTAAAAGGCACTGGGAAAAAAGAATACAATGCTCCCTGAAGGTACAAGTGTTTCTCCAAACTGAAAATTACAGGTTTATAAGAAAAGCCAAGTACTTCCTCAAAACAGAGTGAGAAGTCTTAAATCCGCTGAAGTTACGTGAGATAAATATATTGAACAGACATCTGAATCCACTGAACAGGTATGAGGCAAACGTATCCTGTTGTGACAAAAAATTAGTGTGCAGATGAGTGGAAAAATCTTCAGATCAGCTAGAACTGGAAATAATCTAAAAACTTTAACAAAGAAAATGGGCAGTCCTACAGCCACGTGTATATAGTGAATTAGAGCTAAAATTGCAGGTTCACTACAAGGAGGGAGATTTTCAAAGCTTTCAGCAGCTCAGGATGGATGAAGGGATGTGGCCTGGGCAGGTCTGTGTCCCGCCTGGCACAGAAAGGGGAAGATGTGACTGCAATCATGTAAGCACAGAGAAGCAGAGACACAAGCTCAGAGCACCAGGCTTCTTGTTCCTGCTGTGACCAGCACAGAGAGGGGACAGAAGAGCCTTGGCAGCAGGGCAGGGAGGGATCGTGCCCCTGTGCCCAGCCTGGGGGCACCTCTGCAGTGCCGTGCCCAGCTCTGGAGCCTCAGCACAGCGGGGCCAGGGAGCTCCTGGAGCGGGGCCAGCGGAGGCTGCGCAGCTGAGGAAGGGCCCGGAGCATCTCCGTGCCCAGGAAAGGCTGAGGGAGCTGGGGCTGCTCAGCCTCGAGAGGAGCCCCAGCCGAGAGGGGCCCTCAGGCCTGGCTGTCCCTGTGTGCAGGGAGGGCTCCGAGCAGGGCCCGGGCTCTGCTCCGGGGGCCCAGCAATGGCCCCAGAGCAACGGGCAGGGCCTGAGCCCAGGGAGCTCCCCCTGCACAGGAGGCACAGCTTGTGCCCTGGGCAGTGCCCAGCCCTGAACAGATTGTGCACAGAGGCTGTGCAGGCTCCTCCCTGGGGATATTGCAGAGCCACATGGACACACTGCTGTGCCCTGTGCTCTGGGATGGCCCTGCTGGAGCAGGGAGGTGCCACCAGAGGAGCCCCTCTGGGCCCCTCCAGCCTCACCCGTCCTGGGGCTCTGTGATATCTTGTACTGCAGCAGCATGGAAATAAAATACTATTTTTGTATTGCATACACTGCACCAACACTGAAAGACACATCCAGAAAAATAAAATGGATAGTAGTATTAATAATCCACAGTCATATCCCAGCCTCAATGATCTGTTTATGTCTGCCTCCCTGCAGCATTAGTGATTAAATGTGGTAATTCAATGTATAACAATTAGCTTGGGATTACAGAATCCATCTGAATGCCAAGCAATAAGTCTTTATGTTAAGATGGAAATTCTGCTGCCATCCATTTATTATAAAAGTCTCACTGAGCATCTGATCTAATGTAATATGTTGTCCAGAGTATGTATAATAATCTAAATAGCATTGCTAAAATTAGATATGATAGTGTTGATAAGTTAAGTGCATTTCCAGCAACATACTTTTTATGAAGACTGTTTATTACTACTATTGGCTTATATTCATCTCTAAGTGCTTGATAAAAATTCCTGGTGCAAAAAAGATGTGTAATCACTCATTCATCAGTAATTCTTTATTATCTCATTTTCTCTTGGGAAGAAAATATGTGTGTATGCATCAATCAATTGATCAAACATTAACGTGAAAATCTTAATCATGTCAAAAGCATTCAGAGAATATCAATTTAGGGCCAGACCTATCAATTCTTACTGACATGAGCTGGCCTTTCAGAACCAGTGTGATAATTTACATAAGGGAAAACTGTCCCTCACAGCAAGGACTTTGATGTCCTGATCCTTCAAATGAGCACAGGGTAAATTTCTGCTGCACCTGTCTAGTTAGCCCAGTCTTGTAAGACTGGAGTTAATTAATGTCAAATCAGAATGAAAATTCAGCTGTTTTGCTGGATTTTTATTGGTAATTTTTTTCCCACTTTCCTCCTGGGCCTTTCCAGCAGCATGAGTCTGGTACCTTTTCTGCCTCTGAGTGCAGCACGATCCTCCCTGTCAGTAAAACATCAAATATGAGCAAACTTAGCTGAAGCAGGGACACAAACAGATCAGAGGAGCGTCAAGTGTCCTACTCAGCCCCAGTTCCCCACTCTGTGCCCCACGATCTGTCAGAGAATGGCTTAGCAGAGCAATGCTGAGAGTTAAAGCTCTTGTGAAGCACTTGCATCTCCAGCAGCATCTTTCCCTGCCTGAGCTGATTGCAGGGCAGGCAGCAGCACTGGTGTGATGCAGGGAACATTTGCTGGGAAGCCCCTGCAATGCCATCTTGAAAGGCACACAATGAACACAGCCTCAGACACAGCAGGATGTGACTGGATCCTTTGAAACCACAGAATACAGATATGCAGACCTTCCCAATCTTTACAGCTTTTACCCTTCCACAGGGAGCATTATACTTATGAAATCTTTACAGCATTTTTAGGGCCTCCTGTCTCAGGAAAGTTCCCACAGTAGTGTAGAAAAAGGCTATCAGTACTCCAAATGTGTGTTTCTGGGCACACAAATCTGTTATTTCTCCTGGACCAACTCTGCCTGCTGAATCCCGCACGGATAATCCAAATGTAAAAATACACAAATATTGGCAGCCAATAGGGGGCTTTTCATCTCAAGCAAGAAAACAGAAGTAATTCTGATAGCTTTTCCAAGAGAAGCCTGGTGGGGCTTATTTGCCAAAGTTTGACTCTGCAGTAAACAGGGTACTGCTGTTTCTGTTTTGAAGTCTTCCTGTGCAACATTCACTGATGGATTGCCATGTACAGAATGTGGATAAACAAAGTGATGAGCAGAGAGATGCTCCACACGAGTGCCATGAAGGCGGACTGTTTATACGGGCTCATCTTGTTCAGAAATCTTCCTTTAGTGCTCTGCTTTGTGAAATAACTCGGCCAATGAAATGCAATTTATCATTGGAAGCTATATGTGGAAAACACACCAGTGGGGAATACGGAAACTGTTAAAACACCACCTGCTTTACAGATAAGAAGAGATGTTTTGGAATATCCCAGTGTTTTCAGTGAGATTCGAGGCAGAACCTTTCATTCTAATTTCCCTCTCCTTGGGATTCTCCTGTGTAGCTCTGCAAGCATAAGCCCTTCCTTTTTTTTTCTTCAGGTAGGAAGGGCTTCAATGCTCTATTATAATGTTTAGTTAAATACCACCGCTTTAGATTTTGGTTACAACAGAAATATTCAAACCTTATTTAAGGTATCATAGATTTATTATCTGTACAGACACTGAAATGGTACATATGCAATGTATGTCTATATGGTAAACTGTGACAACATGAGAAAACAAAGATTTTTTAGTATGAATCTAGGACTAGCTATGCATAAATATTAATGGGATTTTGTGGAGGAAAGAACACGGGCAGTAGATTGCATTCAGATAACAATGCTGATGGAAATAAGGGGAAGAATTTGGAGGTATATGAAGAAAAATGTTCAATGTATTAAAATTACTTTTAATGTTGAAAAATTTCTGGGTTTAAAATAATCTTTAGAAGTTTGTAAATGGATTGAAAAACTTCTTAAAGTGTTTGACCCAAATCAAACCCCTACATTTTGAGATCTGAATTTAAAAAAAAAAAAAAAAAAGAGAGAGAGAGAATTTGTTTTTTTGTTTGACCTCTAAGTGGAAAATCTCCTCTTTTCATATTTTTCACCTGTGATATGTTTTGATACTTCCAAAAGAGCACCAGAAGAAGCAGGAACATGCACAGTTGGGTAGGCAGCATTCACAGTGTGACAAACTGCACATATTAGAGGTTGATTTTCAAAACAGAGCTATCCTGGAAATACTGTAGAGCAGCTGCTCTTGAGCAGAATATTTGCTAAGTTTTAGGAACATTATGGTACCTGCAACTTTCTCTTAATTTTTATTACACCTGCTAAAATATGGTCAAAGCTAAAATATGTTAAATGCCTTTTTAATAATTTTTCTTCTGTGAGCAGCATGTACGACAGAGAGTGACAGTTTGAACACGTGCCAGTATAAGCATATGGGGTGTTAATGGTGGGAACATAAAATGCTTTAGGCAGCTTCATTTCTCCAAGAATGATGCACAGAAAATCAGTTTTCTCCTTGAGGATGAACTTTGAAAAGTCATAGACAGGCATTTTCCAACACAATGCTTCTCTAGCACTGTAGGTTCCCAAATTAATATTTTAGTCAGAATAATGGAACTCAATAAAATGATCTCATACACCCTATACTTTCTTACCTCTGGGTAAAAATGATTGTTTCTTATTTGTGTCTCATTTCTAGCCCCTACTGCTAATACACCAATTTTTCTTCTGCAAATCTGCTATAGACCAGACTCATCTGGTAACTTTTTTGACAGAATAGGATCTTGCAGCTCTCTCAGCTTTCTAATGATTTCACCTTTTGTTAACACTTTAGTCCCTAAAACTTTTTTTTTTTTTCCCCCAATTACACCAGCAGTTTGCTGAAGGCTTGCCTCTTAAAGTGCAGTATGTGCTAATATAACCTGGTGTGAGTGTGAGGAGGTAGGTGGGAGGGATATTGAATTATGGAATTTGTGAATCAGGTCTCTCAATAAAAGCAGTTTCAGAGGAGATGCTTATCTCCTCTGCCAGTTCAAGGCTGATGATCCCTCTTCCCAGGGAGTCCAACAGCAAAACTGGCACTGTCTCCAAGAAGTCTGGCAAAAGCAATTACAGCCTTGCTGAGAAATGTCTGACTTCCCAGGCCCTCTTCTGTTGTACATGGGGAAGGTAATGAACCAATAAACTGTGGCCCACCTGAAGACACAGCAAAATTCATTGGCGGTGCTTGGGCTGGGAGTTTTGATTTTTGGTTGTAGTTTTGGTTGGTTTTCTTGGATTTTGAGGTGGTTTTTTTTGGTTCAGGTCTCCTTAGTGTATAAAGCTCAAGACACTAAGTTCTATAGAAAATCACACCAATCTGCTTCAGCTATATCAGATACAGAATGCAGTATAACAGATTCATGCTATGTTTATTTTTCTTCTATATAGTTTTTATCTAGTTTCAAATGCTACATATCTATTGGCGATCTATGCACTGCTCTTTGTGTTTCAGTGTCCATAAATAACTTTTGGCATGGTTTTGATCTTTTAAAAGTTGACTACAACTGGTACCAGCCCATTCCGGGAAGGAAATCAGCCTTAATTTACCTTTACTAATCACTTTCCATACTGTTTCAGCTGCAGCAGGTTAATGTGGTGGATGTACATGTTATTAATTATGAAACTGGAGAACATCCTCCAGCTGAAATTAATTAATTATGTTCTTTTGGGTGAGAGAAGTGTAGTGTGGCAGTAGAGATGTAGGGTCATGATTCCCTGTATCAGGTTTCAAGCTGATTGTATTGGATGTGACAAGCTTTGCAGTGAAGCTGGAGTTCTGTTCATACAGTAATGATACTGCTCTTCTCCTGTTTTGGTGCAACTTACCAAAAGTTAGAGTCTTTTCACCCATTTTTTTCTCATTATTTGTTGCTATGTCTGGACTTTCATTATTACAGGGTACTTCTGAATCCTTTTTGTTTCACAGCAATTCTGCTACAAACTCCTCTATTTAGGTTTTTCACTTTACTTGGAAATATTAACCATTCAACCATTAAGAGAAATGTGAACTCCTGGGCCAATTACTGGTGTTTTTCATTGTTTCCAATGCCTGCTGCTCCTCATTGCCAAATATGATATGGAGTTCTTTCACATTGCAGAAGCCCGTGTGATTTTAAGTACCAACAATTTAATGTATCACTCAGAGTGCTGAAGCTCTGTTAAGGCATAAGTAATTCTCAGCAGAATGGTCTCAAGCTTTAGGACTACAGCAGTGTAGATGGAAAATGAAGAAAAGTAAAAATACGAAAAGCTGCTTTTCCCAAATAACCCTCTAAAATAAACCAACCAAAACATGAAGCTATAAAAGCACAATTTTTTTTCATGATGAAACAACTTGAGAAAACATATCAGTGTACTTCCTTACTGTAAACAAATGCAGCATCTTAGGGCTTTTCTCCGTGGATTCTGATTTATTCTAATCCTGCTGATGTAGAAGCCAACATAGCTAAAGTATAGTAGGAAAAGGTCTATAATTAGGATTTAATAATGTAATGGCATGGCATAAAAACCAGTTCATTCCACTAAATTTAAAGGAATCAGCTATACTGGTGTAACACCTTTGCACTGGAGCTACATGAGAAGCTGTTCCAGTGTAATTATCCTTGGGTAAAAGTGCACTGTAATCAAAAAGTTAGGGCAAAAAGCAGTGTGCAGGCAAGGCTGGTGTTTCAATGAGCTGGTCTATTTTTCTGTCAGTCAGTATACCCAAACATCAAACAAAACCGAAGCAATTATATACACTAATCCTTCCCCATGTGAAGTTGCAGCCCAATGTGAATTCAAAAGCACCAAGTTGCAAATCCTTCAAAAAGAGCATTTACAACTTATAATGGAAACTCCAACAGAGCTCTAACTATAATAGTGTGACTACTGCAGCGATTATTCTTTATTGCCATGGCATTTACTGCTGAAATAGTGGTGGGCAGATCCTAACATTCTCAAAATTAATGTGCAGTAACATCCTCATGTGAGGTATTGCCCAAGGTACGGTGTTTTGAAATGTAATATATCAAAATGATGATACTTCTCCATTTAAGTTGTTCTGGTCACTCACTTCACACAATTGCTGCTTCAAAGGTACTTTTCATAATTTCAGAATAAATATATATGAAATAGGAGAAGCTGAAAAGCATTTCTGTTCTGACTGGTATTAATGAGCACTTGGAAAATGCCAACCCATCTCCAGTGGAGCAGCTTTATAGCTGAGTGAACATTATGGTGGAGTGTTCTCTGGTAATGATTAATTTCCCCTTGTGAGCAATGCACTTATGGCCCAAATCAGCTACTCCATGGATGGAACTCATTGCTCTGAGTCGAAATTCTGCCTCAAAACCAAAAGTGTTGAGTCTGTCAGCAATGCCTGACAGAAAGCAAACACGAGTGTGAGCAGCAGTGAAAAGGGGGTGGTGTATCCAGCTGCATCCTGCTGGATTTCCTTCTTTTTAATACAAGAGAAAGCTGCTAGTTCAGTTCCTCTGATGTGTTTATGTACAGTCGGGCTGATACTGATCCATATCCTATAATTTAAAAAAATTGTTTCCGTTTCAAAATTCTCTCAGAACATGATGCTGAAAATACTATAAAAACATAGTGTGGCTGCCAAAAAATGCAGAAACACTGCATTACTTAGTTTTGATGTTAAAAGTATTTCATATCTAACCTAAATGCTTGTAGTGTAACACATATTGGGGGTGATAAGAATATGGTTATTTTGTGTCTTTTATTTGTGGCAGTTACCCCACTAGCAGACTGAAAAAAGTGTGTGAAAACAAAGGGAAATCAGAAATAAAGGGTTGGCTGGAAAAGGGTTGCTCACGTGCCCTCAGCCTGAAGCTTTTCTAGAAGGACAAATAGCAGAGGAAACATACTTCAGGCTTCCCCTAATATATATGGAAGTAGTGTGAAATATCAGTCATTATTTTGCAAGGAAGATGCAAAGTAAAAATAAATTAAAAAAAAAAAAAAAATTAAAGCCTTGATGCAGGTCCCAGTGAGATTCTTCCATTGTTGCTGTTTAACATAGCAGCACATTTAACATGTTTAACATATTTTTGTTGCCATCTCATTCAAACAGGGACCACACTTCCTCCATCCCGAGGACAATATATAAAATATAAATACAAAATACAGATAGATGTGTAAGGCAAAGACTGGGGTGAGCTTTAACAGCAGGACTTTTGCTTAGGAGTGAGTACCTGATGCTAACATTGGAAACAAAAAGAGCTGATATTTTCACCTTCAGCACTTTCTGTGACCCTACACATTATTAAACCCCCCGCACTATAGGAATCACAAAACCAAGATCTCGTACAAATGAAATTCTGATGGCTTGACTGAAAAAAGCCTTTTACCCTGTGGGTTTGCTATATATACTTTTTATTTTGATTTTTTCTTTTTTTTCCAAACAGATGGTTTATTTTAATTAATTCTCATTACAGAGACATCTTTGTCATAGATACTTCTAGAACAGATGAGCACAATTAAATAAGTGCTTTTGTTTACAGGATTAGTGAAAGAATTACTATTTCACAGGGGAGGAAGTGCTGCTGTAATTTTATCTTTAATTTTTCCAACATCCTTGACATTTAAACACGATTTTAATATTATTATTATTGAATTGCAAAGAAGCAGGGTGTTGAATTTGTATTGATTTTACATGTGTGCTTACACTCAGAAAGATGGCATTTCAAAACCTTTTCTAAATATAAATTTTCTCTTTTATAGTAAACAATACAGAATGCATTCTGTCAATGCCAGCATTTCACCATAGCGGGAAAAATGTTACATTACACCACAAAGTGGTAAAGAATTGAAGAATATATCTGCATTCCATTTGTCTCTGTGGACTACAAATCTAGATGCCACCTAAGAAGTTCAAGGAATTTGATTATGCAAGCATCAAGACTTTGACAACAGAAAAGCTTCATGCTGAAGGGTGTCATTTTCTTTGGCAATGCAAGGAAGAAAAGCATTGAAAAGCTGACTCACATTTCATAGAATCATGTTTTGAAAGGTTTGGGTTGGGAGGGACCTTAAAGCTCATCCAGTGCCACCCCTGCCATGGGCAGGGACACCTTCCACTGTCCCAGGCTGCTCCAAGCCCCAGTGGCCAACCTGGCCTTGGGCACTGCCAGGGATCCAGGGGCAGCCACAGCTTCTCTGGGCACCCTGTGCCAGGGCCTCCCCACCCTCCCAGGGAACAATTCCTTCCCAAGATCCCATCCAGCCCTGCCCTCTGGCAGTGGGAAGCCATTCCCTGGCTCCTGGCCCTCCAGCCCTTGTCACAAGTCCCTCCTCAGCTCTCCTGGAGCCCCTTTAGGCCCTGGAAGGCACTCTGAGGATTCCCTGGATCCTTCTCTTCTCCAGGTGAACACCCCCAGCTCTCCCAGCCTGGCTCCAGAGCAAAGTGACTCCTGCAAGTGCTTTTAAGTGTTTGGTCACACAAGGTCAAAATCAGGCCAGGTTTTGAATGGCTTTGTAATTCTGAAGTTTTTTTACAATTCTGTTTTTTACAAAACAGAAACAATAATTCAAGGTGATCATTTGGAAAAAAAAAACAAACCAACAACCTAGAATGCTACATTGCAATGGATTCTGAGCATACATTTTCTAGGTTTTGTTACAAACCCATTATTTTTAGTTCAGAGACAAGTCCTGCCTTGCCCTACAGGTAGTTGAGATTTTCTTGATATAAAGATCAAAATCAAAATCTAACATTCATTTATGCCTCATTTTTTGGGCAGGGATTTTATTTATAGGCAAATTATTAGAAGTTTACTAAAGCCATAAAAGGAATTGTTGTCACTGTAATTTATTATGAGATGCAGTGCAACTTCAGTATTGTTTTTTTACTACTTAATGGCTTGGATATATATCATGAGTGCACAATTTTGTAAGCAAAGCAAGCCAGTACCTTCCAGAAGGAAAACTGCTGATGTACAGAACTCTGTGATGTCCATATGCCAGCATGGACCAGCTTTACAAGAACATTTGCTGAAGCATCCAAATCAATTCGGCTCGTCCAAGACAATTCAGCAACCATCACTTATCACCCCACCAAATAAGGAGAAGATACTAATTTATTTATCTTTTGAAAAAGATGGAGACAGTATTATTGAGCAAAACAGTGTTTCTGTTTCCAGAGGTGAATGTAAACCCACAACCTGACTCTACTGGTGTGCACTGACAGTGATGTAGGAGATTTAAGCGGTTAGAAGGTGAATATATGCCTGCCCTTAGAGATGGCAGTGATTCCTAAAGGCTTAGGTCTGCTGGGTTTTTATGGCAGCCTGTTAAAGGGTTTTTTTCCTTGTTTTTGCCCAATTACTCTGTGTTTATGTGGAGTAAGGATAACAATCTGATTTAGTATGCATTGTTGGCAAGCACTAAAACCACAGCTTGCACACCTCCTTTTTCTGATGTTCCTCAGACTTTAAAGCTCTCAGGAGTCATGTAGAAGGAAGGAACTCGTGAGACATTTTTTTGACATGAGGAGAGTACTCTGAGTCAGATGGCCCTTCTTTTAAAGGCAGCTTTTGCAGAGTTTTCTCAGTTTGGAATCAAAAGCAAGTGCTTGAAGGGCTGCTGAATAATGGGCTTCGTATACTGTGCTCTAATCAGTGGGAATGCAAGTGGTGATTAAAGCTCAGTGTTTGTGGGAATTACGCTGCCACGCTTTCTCAGGCATTCCAGCGTGCCCGTGCCGTGACCAGGGAGCACGTTCACAGCCAATATCCGTGGCTGCAGAACATGGCAGAGCCTGTCTGATCACAATTTTAAAAGAAGTATCAAGAGCAGATCTGCTCCCGTTTCCAAAGCCCTAATGAGCGATTGTAACTATTACAGTACATAAAATATTCGTCCCTTTCAGTGAAGCTAATGTCAGAACTGAATATTTAATCATGTATTTGCTTTTTTGCATAGCTTAAAGAAAGGTATTGCTGAATATAAATCTACAGAGATGAAAGGGCCAATAGTGTTTTTCAGACAATAAAGTCTAGGTAATATAGACCTGTTCTATTTTTTTGTTCTTACAAATGCAGCTGGTATAATTTGCTCAAAATGGAGATCAGGTACCTGTAGCCTGATCCAATTCCTTTTGAAGTCCTTTGCTTGCTGTCTGAATTTAAGTGGCAAAAGGACTTCAAAATCACTTACCATAGAAGTCAGTCCTCTTTGGAACACTGATTTCCCCAAGATCAATTATTATTTTTAAAAATCTTCTAAGTATCTGAGGACTCTTCAATTTTTATTTCTTTTTTGCCATCACTAAAGTGGGTATGTAATGAAAGCAGAAATGGGGATGAGGAAGCAGGCTTTTAAAGGAAGCAATTAAAAATGTTTTATATGGAGGACAGAAGGGTTTTCTAAGAGTAATAAGCATTTTGAGGGAATAAGCAACATATTTCTCAAGTGTGGCTGCACAGCAAAAAAGCTAAAAGTTTAGTTAATCTTTACTCATTCCCATGTCAGTTTAGCATTGCTTCCTCTGCACTGAGGAGACTTCTAAAATAGGACATCTGCCACAAATTCTCCTTGGAGAACTAGTTCATGCACTAATCAATTTCCTCCTTCAGCACACATGTCCCTCTGAAAAATTTAGTCACAATATCCGTCAGATTCAGAAAGTCAGAGTAAAGGGACTTCCTTTTGTGATTAACAACACAGGTGAGGATTCACTGAATAAATTGAGGAGTCCTGGAAATCAACATAAATGAAAATAAAAGCTTTGTTGTTCTATCAAATGAGGCGAAAGAAATTAGAGTCAAAAGAAGCAGGATTTCACTAATGAAAAAAAATAGAAAGAAATATACAGCTTGACAGCCTCCTGTACTATGTGCCTTTAATTCATTTCTTGTTCCTTGGACAAGGTGATAACACTGTTCCAGTTTAATCCAATAACCTATCTCCAAAATGATCAGTGTTCTTATTTCAAGCCTTGGCTCCTTTCTGCTTTGATTCAGCTCATATGGCTCCTACCCTTTGATTCCGCGCTCACCTCTTCTGCATGCAACTTGACCTTTTGCAGCTTTTCTCCCCCCTCCCATTTGCCACACTCCCTTTCTCCTCTCTCTTTCATCTTTCCATACATATTAACTCAGCAGGATTTTTGCTCTAACCTTAATTTTCCTGCATCCCAAAGCTTCACAGCTAAAAGGTTGCTGCTAATCCTCTTTCTATTTCTCTTTCTTTATAGTGTATTTTATTCATCCACTTTCATTTCCAGAAATACTTTGTATACATAGACATTTACTCAGACTTGTGTATTCTCCAGAAGAAGCCATTTTTCTAAGCCTTTTTTAATGCATTTTGAGGATCACCAGAGGTGACAAATGTAGAACCATATCTATACAAGGAAAATTCTTATTTTTAGCACATCATTAAAATTGTATGATATTGAGAAAAAATTGCATCCCGGCAATCAGGCAGAGGAAACCACTTCTGTTTACCACAGACGAGAAAGGGACATCCTTGCAAATCAGTCCAACTGAAGTGGACAGCACAGGGTTGAAGTGCCAGGTTATCAGTAGCTGAGCTCTGATTAGGCTGGTTCTGCAGATCAGCTCGTCTGAATCTGGAGGTTGGTCAGAGGGCAAAGGTGCTCAAACCTATTCTAATGTGGCGCAGTGCCAGGGCCAAGAAACACTACCCCTGCTCGAGGACTTTAAGGGAAAGGCCTGCAGAAGTCTCCTTTGAACCTGCAGGCACTGTAGTTTCATTCACAGCTACAGATGGAAGAGGCAGGATAGTCCTTGAGGAAGAACTCTAGGAAAAAGCAAGGCTACAGCAGAAGTTAGAGCTTTTTTGCACAGATGGCCACCTCCATAGTAAAGAGAACAATCCATGGGAGAGGATTAGCTTTGACCTTTTTCAGCATGAAGGGGAACGCTGGGAGAAGACTGGGAAGGATAATTCCACAATACCAAAGAGTCAGAACATTTGCATTTTATTTTTATATGCTATTAATGAAGAAAATACAGCAGGAAATGTTTTTTTTTCTTCTGTGGAAACTCAGTCTCCTGGAATTCACAAAATATTTATAGGCAGTAGCACTTCATTTCTAGTTAGGGGTTGGTTTGGGGTTTATTTTTTAGTAGAATTTATTAACCATTTTGAAAATGACAGACGTTAATGATCTGCGTAAAATTCATATGCTCACTTGCATTAAAAGAAACCATTTTGTTAGGATATGGCTGTGTAAATTCTCTGGGAACACAAAATTTAATGCAATAAATTAAATGCAATATAAATAGTTCTTTTAAATGTATTAGAATATGTGCTAAAGAAATGAGTTTTGTGCAGTCCTCCACCTATTGAAGTGAAAAGCAAAATTCTCATTGTCGGCAATGAGATGGTGATTCCATCCCATCCCAAAAAGGAGTTTCATCGTCTCCTTCAAGTATGATTTCTCACTAAATGTTTTGACATATGGAAGAACAAAAAAAAAAAAAAATTACTCACTCTTTTCCAGGAACTATTTACCAGATGGTGGAGAATTGGGTTCTCAGCTGATGGAACTCAGCCCCTCCCTGCCAGGACACCGGGATAGTCAGGGTGCCCTTGGAGAAGGGTGTCCTGTGGGTCCCATTTGACTGTAAGTGGGACAGACAGGGCACTGCTCTGTGAAGTCTGGTGCAAAGCACCTGCAGAGGACTTTGTCACAGGAGGCAATTTGCCCACCAGCTTTCAAAGAACAGCAAGTTAAATTAGAGCTATCGGGTTTTGTATCTCTTCTGATCTTCCCACTTTACTGTTGCATTTAAGCATATGCTTGTAAAACAAAAAGATACCACGTGGCAAATTGTAATGTTGTCTTAGAAAACAATTCCCCTTTGTGTTATTTGCTGCCTACTCCTCTTGCCAAGTCTTATATTTAATACCTTTTTCAAAGGCTTTACTTCAGAGGAAATGCTAAATGTCTAATCCCCCATGCCCATCAAAAGGAGTGGTCCTCATATTAAACAAAAAGAGTTCCTCCTAATAAGCTCCCATTTGGTAAATGCATGCTACTGCCTGTGCTTCTAAAATTAAACAATATTGGCAGAAACAACCCCAGAATACACCCAGCCCTGCACAGGAGCTCAAGGGAGAACCAGAGGACAAAGCTCGCATTTTTTAGCTTTGCTGCATCAGGTAAAGGTGGTTGTAGCCTGTGCTTCAGGTTGGATAAAGGCAAAGGCTGCTCAAATATTGTGTTCACACTTGTGCTCAGCTCTCTTCTCTCTAATGTCTGGTGAAGATGGTCTCATGATGGGAAATTCATGAGGAGAAGATGGAGGAAAATCTTCTGGGGGGCAGGACAGGAAACCTTTTAGAGTTTTTATTGAAAGTTTCCTTACATCTTCTTTCTGTAAGAAAGGAGAGAAGTTTCTAGTACCTAAAGTTTCAGTATCTTTTGGCCAAAATTTTTTTGATTTTCCAATAGATTTTTGTCATGAGGTCTTCAAGAATATATCTAAGTGCCTTCACACATGCAGATCTACATGTTTCTCATGTTCTGAGACCAGCTGATGTAAATGGACAGATTTTTTTTCAGTATCCAAATGTTAAGCAAATGTTTACAATTTTTTTTTCCTTTAAGCCTTTTTATAGGATTTAAAACATTGAGGCACTGAAAGAAATGTGTGCCAGATATGGCATGAAGATAGCTTTATAAAATCAAGCAGCACATCTACAGGAGCTGAAAGGGAACACTCGTGGGTGTGCAATGTGTGGTGAACACTGCCCATTATTGAAACACTTAATATTAGTGTAGCACTTAGTCCAAGGTAAAATCTAGAAGTGTTCTAATGTAAGTGGAAATGAATTTAAACTGGAATATGTGACTAGAAACATTCTGAGGTATAGAAGACTAGAATTTGGATTTGTATCTGGAGATGTGAGCAGAGCCAGACACTTAAATGTTTAAGAGCGTTTGGGAGCTGATAGCCAATTCTGTTCCTACTTTTTAGATTATCTCTTCTTTTCCCTTCAGCATGCCTTGACCTGCTAAATAAAGTAACTCCATCAGTACATCTGAGATAGAAATACTAACTTTGTAGATATTCTTTCTCCATGAGGTAAGATTAAGAGATTTTTAAAAAAACTTGTCTTTCTAAGGGAAAGCCATTCCAAACATCATTTGATAGTGTTGTGATTAATTTTTAGTTTCTTGTTTTCTAATAAGCTACTATATACTCAGTCTTAATGAACAGTAGAATAAACCCCTCTCTTTTCTTGTTGTAAACTGGGAAATGAAAACTAAAACTAATGTTATTCAAACTGGGGCATGAAATCTTAGGCTGGGTTGGAGGTCACTATATAATCCAGTAGGCAGTTTAGATTAGAATTAGAAGAGTATTTTGCTCCCCTTCCCAAAGGATTTGATTTCTTAAAGCTGTAAAGTCTAGATCATTTAAATGTTGCTGTTTCAACCACCAGCAGGTGGAAAATGCTTATATTATTCTATTGATAGCCTCTGAAACTGTTGAAACAAATGACAGATGACACTGATGATCTGTGGTGGTGCTGAAAAACCTGCAGAATTTTTTTTTTTAATTTGTCCAGTTGCCTGTTCTATGTGAATCTGTGCAAGGTCTGCACAAAATCACACATGAACCTACGCAATTTTAGGAACTAAAATACCTGTTTTGGGAGGACAACCCTCTCTGGTGTTTCAGCCTTTGAAAAGCTGATCCAGACCATGCTGGGCCAGATCCTGGGTTCCTGTCTGCGGTACAGAGGGTCAAAATTAATTCAATTTTTCCCTTCACAAGGGTGTGTGGGTCCTGTTGTGGGTATTGATCAGGTAGTAACGATGGTCTAAATGCTGATGCTCAACAAAGCAGTACAAGAGCACAGTGTTGCAATGGCCTAAAAATTGCTGCTTATTAGAAGAACTCTCTGGGCATTGAAGAGCCCTGAGTGTCTGTGAGGCTGCTGGAATTGGAGCTGTCCCAGCCAGCCCTGGTGGCAGCGGAGGCAGAGCAAAGTGTACCAGTGCCACCTCAAACACATTGATCCAATTACCCAGGGGAGATTCAGGTGCAGCACAGCTTCTGTGGCTGCTGTCACTTACAGACATTTCAAGGGTTGCTTTTGCCCTTTTCCTTTTTGAGTCTTCTTTTCTGGGGGAAATATTGAACAGAAATATGTGAGTGAGATAACCAGAGTGAGCAGAGGAAGGAATCTGTGTTCGAGTACTCTGGTATGGACTCCCTGACTTTCAAAGGGTTGGTTTGAATCAACATCCTTCTGCCTGGAAAAAACGGGATTATGCCATTATATCAACACCACTGAATGCACCACAACACCTGAGGATATTTCTATCAAGCTGGACAGAGAAGATGTAAGTGCCTGGATCTCTCAGGCAGTCTTGCTGTGCCACCCAAGCCTCCCGGGCATTTCACAGCAGTTTTACAAAAAGAATATTTCCATACCTAGCATACTGACAATTATTTTAATTTGTTTAAATTGGCATAGCCCTGTGGACAGCTTATTTAAAAGCTACACACACTGTTATGTGTTCATTCCCTAAAGGTATTTTTACTGCAGGCACATTTGGCATTGAATTAATTATCACTCTAAAATGTACTTTTGGAGTCAGCCTAGTTTAGCTGGATGAAAAAGCTTTTTTGTGGAAGAAATGGTGATTAGAATTTGGGGTCCATAATGGTTTACAAATGTCAGCTCCATTAGTCACTTATGGAAAGTGGGCTCATTCTTCTGAAATCAACTGAAGTGAATCTCTAAATAGTATTAATTGAAACTGCTTATAGTTGTCCTTAGCATCAGGGCAAGCTCACAGGCTTCTCAAATACATCTTTATGTTCTTTCTGTTCATGTAGAAGGGGATTCTGTTACTGGCTTGTTTTCTAATTTAATTACTCTTTGCTTTTCTTATTGATCTTTACTTTTTTTTTTTTTTTTTTTTNTTTTTTTTTTTTTTTAGTGTAGCTGGCATATTTTTCTTACTGAAATCTACCCTTCGCCAAATTCTTCTCAAAGTGTGTTCTGTCTCACCACTTTTGGTGGCACTAACATCAAAAATCTCTCCTGTTGGAGCAGGAGTGGTGCAGAGACATTTCCTGACCTAATGGCCAGGGAGAGTCACATCCTTGCTGTGGCTGAGCTCAGATTCCAAAGGGAGTCACAGCCTGAGCAGTGTCCCTGTGAACATCAGTGTGGATTAGGAGGCACTCTGGGAATTTGAGGACACCCTGGCTGAGGGATGAATCAGTTCATTCAATTTGTTCCTGTGCAGAGACGTGTCTGTCTCTGCTCTTTCAGAACACGGACATGGAATCGTCGGACATGAATTAGAGAAGGGGCCAACAAGGCATAAAAATGTATTGGCTTTAACTGCCATGGAATTGCACATTCACAGGAAATCCCTGCTAACTCGTTTGGCTGGTTGAGTTGAGGATTCCTGGTTTATGACTTTATAATCTCTGAGTAATCATATTAAAGTTTTGGTTTTTTTTTTTTCCACAAAGAACTTTTCCTCGTTGGTTGGATTCTCCAGTGTGCAGTTCTGTGAAAATTTGGTTTTGGTTCTCCTGATCATAGACTCATAGACTCGTGGAAGCATTTAGGTTGGAAAAGACCTCCAAGATCATCAAGTCCAACTTTTGACCTCTTGTCAACTAAGCCAGAGCATTAAGGGCCACATCCACTCATTTCTTGGGCACTTCCAGGGATGGTGAGTCCACCACCTTCCTGGGCAACCCCTTCCAATACCTGACCACCCTCTCTGTGAAGAAATTCTTCCTGAAAAAAGAATTTGTAAACTGTGTGAGGGTTAATATTGTAAATTAACATAAACACATTGCTAAAAAGCAGCCAAAGAAAGCTTTGTCTTTGGAAAATCTTGAGTTGCATCCCCACCATGCTCTATTCACCTCTGTCCTGTCCCCTCATGGAAATGCCAGAGCTGCTCAGCTCCAAAATGTCTTTTCAGAGTTGTTTTGCACAGGTGTTTCTGTAATTACGATACATTTGCAATAAATGCTTTGTTTAATGGTGCTGAAATGCGTACTTCCATCTGTGACAATGGGACAGACATCAGAGCTCTGATGAAATGCCTTTGGAAACGAGGAGTGCCAAAAGAATTTCCTGCCTTCATCTGTGTCCACTCTCACTTTATTTGTAAGAGAAAAATGCATCTAGGTTTAAGTTCAAGCACAGGAGGAACTAATGGAACCGGTGAAAGCAAATCTAAAAGGGAACAAAAGAGTAAAAAATAAATAAAGAAATTTTCCACATGGCAAGTTCCCAAATACCTGACTGTTAAATCAGATGAATAAAGAGAATTGTCATGACAAATTTAGGTTATGATAAATCAGCCTTGTGTTTGGCAGCAGACAAAAAAGTGCAACAGATATCTGGGGCTTTCTAAAGCTTGCTCTAAGAACAAAACCAGAACAGATTCTGACTGGAGAAGTGTGAGGGTCATCCACATCTTGAGTGACTGTGCAGCTGTGGTTCCTTCTTTCAGAAGGACTTGTTAAAACTGGAAAGATTTCAGGGAAGAGAGTGTGATCAAAGATAGGGAATGGCTTTCGTCCACTGTTCGGATGGGCAAGACGAGGCTCCTCAAAGCAGAGGAAAAATCCACAATTCAAGAGAAATGAAGGACTACAGAGCCATGACTGGAATGGAGAACAAGAATAAAGACCCATATTTGCCTTCTGTTTGAATATGAGAAGTAGAGGCTGTCAAAGTAAGTTAATGAAAGCCAGATGGAAAAGAGACAGAACAAAGTGGTTCTTCACACCAGAAGTTGCAGACGCATGGAAATGTTTATTGAATGTTGTGGATGAAAAACATTCATGTGAGCTCAAGAGACCAGACAGGAGTGGGAAGAGATTTGTTGTGGATTATTAAATGAGCAAACCATAACAGCCCCAGAAGACCTCTTGAGTCAAAGAAGGGTCAGAGACTGCAAGAAAGAGGAATGTTAAGGATGGTGTCATGACCGTTCTCGCTTTTTCCTGGGTATCCGCTTGTGGTCCCTGCTGGAGAAAGAACACTGAGCCAGGGAATGCTGGGGCTGAATCAATACAGCCATTCTAATTTTCACAAACTATTTATTGTGTGAGGTTGTATAGGGAGAATAATAGTGGTGAAGATCCATAGCAGTGGCCAAATTCCAAGCTATGCTTGGAATACTTCGAACCAACACAGGATTTATGGTTTGGGTTTTGTTTTTTTTTCAGTAGTCTTAATGGCAGAAGAGAAATATGAGTTTGGAGAAATTAAGTAAATGAAGAATGGATTTTCTGGGAGAGCTGTTAGGATAATGGATATGCTTTTTTGCTGTTTACAGCAGTGCTTTTCAAATGTTTTTAAGCAGATCAGTGTGTCTGAATTAGTAATGATCAGAACTGATGTATATTAGTCATCAAATCAGCCTGGTATGGGAAATAATGTGTGTTTAATTGCATATATACTTTGCAAAAGTGTGTTAAAGAGTAGATAAATTTCAACTTCCACAGGCTTTGAGTACTAAATCCTGTGAACTTCAGTGTGTTTCCTAACTCACCCCTTTCTAACATTCTCATGCCATGACCAGGACCAGAGGTACTTGGACTATATTTGCAGCCTGTTACATGGTTTTGAAGATAAAGGCTTGGGAACATCTTCTTAGAAAGCTGTTTGAATACAGGTGATTGCACTGAGGAGCATCCAGACAGCGGGATCAGGAGGTTGGTGCTTTTCCCTGAAGGAAAATCAAGTCTGTAGCCATTGAAACAGGAGCCATTAACAGCATCACTGGGCAGGGGCTCTCAGCCCCTCCACAAAAACTCCATTATTATGAAGAAAAAAAAGGAGAAAGCAGGTATTTTGAGGTAGAAGAAGGTTCAGAACATTGAGTGTACTGTGGATCAAAAACTCTCTACCACGGAATGAATTTGTAGTGCCTGCTCCTTGATTACACAGTAAGAAGGGACATAATGAGTTAGATGGAAACAGTATCAAGTGCATAGACATAAATCCAAGTTATTTACCAAGAAATCTCAAGATCATTGTTGTCAAGTGCATTTGTGGTCCCAGGAACCCTGCATTTACTTTAAAAATCAGCTTTTCTCTTAATTCATTGATAGCATCAAGGTGCTTAAGATCAACAAGCAGAAATTCTGACTTCCATAACAAGAGGAAAAGGGTCTCAGCTGGGACAATATAGGCTGATATTTCAGTCTTAGTTTCAGACTTGGGAATAATTCCATCCATTTACTTTCTATGTCAAAACAAACAATTTACTGTGCCTGTTTTGGTCATTCATTTTTCAGGGGATGTTCTGTGCTTCTCAGCTGGCTGTATCTCAGTCATAAAATGCCCTCTTCACACCTGGATTTTTGTTTGGACCTACCAACAGAGGCAGAGTCTGTGATTGTGGTTTTTTTTTGTTTGTTTGTTTGTTTGTTTGTTTTGTTTGTTTTTTTTTGTTTTGTTTTTGTTTTTTTTTTTTTTTTTTTTTTTTTTTTTTTTTTTTTTTTTTTTTTTTTTTTTTTTTTTTTTTTTTTTTTTTTTTTTTTTTTTTTTTTTTTTTTTTTTTTTTTTTTTTTTTTTTTTTTTTTTTTTTTTTTTTTTTTTTTTTTTTTTTTTTTTTTTTTTTTTTTTTTTTTTTTTTTTTTTTTTTTTTTTTTTTTTTTTTTTTTTTTTTTTTTTTTTTTTTTTTTTTTTTTTTTTTTTTTTTTTTTTTTTTTTTTTTTTTTTTTTTTTTTTTTTTTTTTTTTTTTTTTTTTTTTTTTTTTTTTTTTTTTTTTTTTTTTTTTTTTTTTTTTTTTTTTTTTTTTTTTTTTTTTTTTTTTTTTTTTTTTTTTTTTTTTTTTTTTTTTTTTTTTTTTTTTTTTTTTTTTTTTTTTTTTTTTTTTTTTTTTTTTTTTTTTTTTTTTTTTTTTTTTTTTTTTTTTTTTTTTTTTTTTTTTTTTTTTTTTTTTTTTTTTTTTTTTTTTTTTTTTTTTTTTTTTTTTTTTGTTTTTTATTTAGTCTTTTTTTCACACCTTTCAGTTTTGTTTTTGTTATGTTTTGACTCTATTGGCTCAGTCTCAAGTGAATAGAGCTAAGGTAACACTGTGTGTGCGTGTGCTGCTGCTGAACTGCCACATTACATCCTATTTCTGCTCTGAGATCAGAATATGAGGCAATTGGGATATTCCCATGTGGAATCTGCTATAGACTATTCCTTCGTTTTGGCAAAATCTCAGTAATGTGCCCTGCAACAGCTTCATACCAATATACAGCCAGTCTGGTAATGCACGACTTGGTTAAATAGAAAAACACCAAAACAAGCAAACAAAAAACCCCAAAATGAAAACCACTGAAACTTTCTTCTCAACCACAAAATTTTTCGACTATGTTGGCATTTTAGCAAAGAAATCACTGGCAGATCATTTGGTCTTTTATTTAGTGGAGACTTTATTATCATCTATATTTATCAGTGCACAAAATGAATTCAAATGCTACATTTTTGCTTATGTTTGAATGACAATTATTTCTTCTTTTTAGCCATTTTGTGGCTTTTCACTATTATGACCAGGAGTAAAAATAAAACTGTGTTTTCTTATCTGATGGCACAGACCTTTTCATCATCCTTTAATTTGTCTCCTGAGCCTAAGCTTCATTCACAGCTCTATGTTCAATTTAGCCGTGGGCTCAACCATCTACTTTTTTTTTTTTTAATAACTGCTATCAATTCCACCTAAAATGCCCTCCTATGCATCATTATATTGTGACTTGGCTTTTCCCTCGCACTTTTCCTTGAAAGTTGTCTTTTAGCTGAGGCTTGGGACCTCTGCCTGTCACTGCCCTCCTGAAAAATCATCTTTGGTTCAATAACAGATTATGCCTTATCATGATAATTCAGCCATTTTCATATCAGGTTTAAAAAAACAAACCCACAAAACCCCAATAACCACCACCTCCCCCAAACCCATAGAATTTTCTCTTCTCTCTAATTTCTCATTGGAATAATAGGGATAATTACAGATGCTTTAGGCGATGTCAATGCAGACACCTACTTGGCTTTGTTTACATCTTTTATTCAAAAATATTTCACATTATTGCTAAGGCAGGGAAAAAAACCCAGTGAAAATGCAATTTAAATGAAGCAATACTTTTGAGAGTTACAGGAATAGCACTGAGCAGCTCATTGTGCCAAACTGAATGGCAAAATGTAGTGTACAGTTTTAAGTAGCCTTATTGCAGCACAGCACTTTCAGAACTTTGGAAAGCAAAGATTTAAGGTGAAGTTTCATGTAAATATAGTATTTCTGCCTCTCCTCAGCCATATCAGCAGTGGAGAGCAGAAATGCAGCTGCAATTATAAGCTGCACTTGCAGCTTGAAGTGTACGAGCACTTCAGCTTCACCTTGAAGAAATGAAATCATGCTAGAGCTGGCTCTTCTCTACAGCGATCTGGTTTTACAAGAAAAGCTTTCACACAGCCAGGGCTGTGCAGGACTGAGGGCTGAGCCACTCAGACAGGCTGAGAGGAGAGCAGGGTGTGAAGAACACACACAGCAAACGTTCCCTATGCAAATCCTGGAGTTTTGCATTTTGCCCTGTGCTGTGTCCTGGTTTCTGTTCCATCAAGCCCAATGAAAAGTCTTCAGACTGAAGAAAGACAAAGAAAAAGAAAGGCTGGGCTATCACACTTTTCTTCAGAGAAAGACTGAAATTCAGTTTCATCCTTTGGCTAAGGGGACTGGAACACCCATGACACTCTGTGAGAGGAGTATTTCAACCACCTGAGCTTAGTATTAGAAATAAAGTTTCTCTCAGTCCCTCTTTTGGGGGTGTTCCATCCTGAATATTTTAATTTGAATTAACAGTGCAAATGTAGTCTAGTTTAGATACTCACCTGGCTGGTTGCAGTGAATATGTCAGAGGAAAGTTGACCTCTGTCAAGGAAGAATTTTTGTTTTGCCAAACAGGCTTCTGGGAGCCCTGCACAAATACCTTGACGAGAGATATCTCTAGAAAGAGGTGGAAATGAGACCAGGGCTCCTGTATGCATTCTCAACTGTCTTTTCAAATGAACCAAAACTATATAGAAAACTCAAAATCCTATTGAGAACAGAGATGACTGAAAATACATGCTTCGTGTGTTTGTTAAATAAAAAAACCTAACAAACTATGAGCCTTACAAATAAACACTTTATCTTTTCATCCTCTATTAGATGATGCTCCAAGTCCTCACACTTACTGCCTTAAAACTGAATTGTTATGTAGAGAGTCATGTGTGCCTTTACATGAGATATCCTCTGTCATTTGTGGGATAAAAAACCAGAGGGATAAAATGGCAGCAGAGACAAATTTCTTGAGGTATCCACATGTGAGTGCATGCAGAAATCTTCTCCATTTCCTGTGCAAACTGCTCCATGCCAGCTTTGAATTCTGAATCTCTCCTTACATTTGCACATACATTTACAGCACTTCTGCATCAGCACGGGTGGGTTGTGGCTTGTCCCCTTTCCTGAGGAGCACAGTGTTGGAAAACATCGTGTGTGCGTTGGGGGCAGGGAATTGGGGTGCTGAGAAAAAACAGGAGGCTTGTGGCATCTTGTCTGCAGAAGATAACAAACCAATCTCATATTTGCAAGCTGAGAATTACAGCCTCGGCCAGGAGTGATACAAGTATCAACTTTTAATTTGCTGCGCTTTCAGATTTTCTTTCTTTTTTTTTTTTTTTTT
>VZTH01016958.1:397210-559968 GCA_013397815.1 Aleadryas rufinucha
TTTTTTTTTTTTTTTTTTTTTTTTTTTGTCTCTCACAGACAGAGACTTCTAGGCAAACACTTGAGGACATGTAAGAGAATTACACTTTTAATATTATAGTGCTCATTATTTTAATTAATGGCTGCAAGAAGTTGCTCGGAGACAATTTTTTAAACTTCCTGAAATGATCGTTAATATTTGATGAGAGGAAGAACGCGATCTCCTCGAGTAATGAATCGGTGTGTTATGAAACCTCGTATCCGCACGCTTCTTGGGCAAAATGTGCTCATTCCTTTGGCTCACGCTGCTCCCAAGGGGCTGGGGCCTCCGCTGGAGCTGGGCTTTCTACCTGCACACAACTGGGCTGCTGCTTGCTGGGTGGTACCTCTGCCACAGCTTTCTGCAGGGGCAGCTGGCTGGTTTAAAACATCCCCTGATTTTGACAATTGGTGTTGGGTGTGTAGACAAAGGGATTTGTGTGTTCTGGAATAACTTGGGCACTGAGAGATTGAGCCAGACACCTGGGGCACCAGGGTCTTGCAGCAGGGCTCCTGTGGGCCTGCCAGAGACAGGACAAAGGTTTCCTCTGCTTGGTACCTAAGCATAAATACCTTTGAAAAGCACAGTCCTGTAGCTGGGCATGGGATTCTCGCAGTGTGTGCCAGCTCTTGCATTTATAACCAGCTAAATCTACATGGGATTATCAAGATACAGGAGGTCATTAAGAACCTCAATTGCAAACTTGCAAGGACCAGATTCCACTGCTCTATTCACTCTTCAGTTGAGGTTTCTTTGTTTCTGTCTTTTTTTTTAACTTTTCCCATTGTTCAGATGATCCTGTATGGGAATCTTCAGTCTCTCAATCCTCCAGTATCTGCTTAAGTGTTTCACTTCTGTCAGGTATCCATTGATGGCCTTACTGCCCCATTCCCTTCTCTCCATTCTTTGTCTCCTGTTGAACCAGCTTGTTTAGTGCTCCTTCTCTGGTTTTCTTCCATTTTCTATAATGCATAATTTATTTTCTACAAATAAAATCCTTTAATATCCATGAAATAAACTAGCATTTTGTCAATGGATTATGCAACATGGCTGTGTTACAGAAAACTTATAAAGAGAATAGCTGATTTTAGTGATCATGTGTGGAAATTCAGGCAGGGACCTGGGTCATAAAGTCTTCAACTTTGACAGCCACATTTTGCCTTTAAGGGATGGTGAAGAAGAAAAAGCATGAACTATGCATACCCATATCATTTGACCAAGGGAAATACCCATGTCCCAAATTAACAGTCAAGGAAGGCAGGCAGGTTCTTCTTGGATTCAAGGTGGTATCTGGGTACTCAACATATCCTGGGAAAGGTATCCAGTTCAGAAGATTAATCAGTCCAGTTAAGTTGGGCATCCAAATTTGGTGCTACCCAGAATGTGTAACTTTTTTCAGAATAAATCTGAGTACACTTTATTATTTTCAGTATTTCGTATTCATTCAGGTTTTTTTGAAATAAGCCTTCATTTTCAGTGAACCAGTTAGATTTCACAAGGAAAAAATAAAGAAAAATATTAATTTATTGCTGTCCCATTTTAATAACAAGATTTCTTTGTTTGTGTGAAACACATAAGTAATGACTGCACAAGATAAAAGGCATGAACTGAAATGAATACCTGAAAATTCTTGTAAGGATGATCTTTAATAGTTCTACAAGTTATTTTGAACTAATAAGTTATGGTTAGTGTTTTGCTACTGTGTTGGTCTCAGTGGACATAATTAATAGTGAAGTTGTTTTTCATTTTTAACAAGAATATTTTCTACTGCCCCTGAAAATGAGGGCATTTTTTCTAATTAATAATTCTCTCTGTTTAAAAGAAATAATATTCAGTTATAATAATGGCCACATTCTTTGAATGACTGGAAGGCAGCTGCTAAGCCTACTGTGAAGTTGTATCTGCAAAACACAGTCCTGAATGAAATTCTAAGCTGGTATAAACAGGCATAACTTCATTAAGTTGAGAGGAATTATGTTTGCCTGCTGCAGTCTTGAGATGGCCTTTATTATCATTCGAGATATTAAGCATAGCAGAAAGTCACTGACTTTCTTGCTTTCGAAAGGCTTTAGAGCTTTTGGATGTACAGTAAACAAGAATGGGGTAGATTGGCAATTTAAAATTGTCTAATGGCACCATTTCACCCAAGGTGTGTTATTAAGCAACACAAAGAATCTTTGAGGCTGTGCAAGGAGCTCTGGAGTCATCGGTGCCTTTGTTGTGTGACATGGTGCAAACCATGTAGAGATTCATTTTGCTAATTATGTGAACAAAAAAGTGTGGTGGGGGAAACAAAAGACTATTTCTCGTTCAATTAAATCTATCATTAAAATGTTTTTTCAGGACTGTAGTTCTCTCAGCACTTTTGAAAGAACTGCCTGTTCTCGTTGTGATTTGAAAAGCAATGTAAGACAAAAGCAAAACCTTATCCATTAAAGAAGACAGCTTCCCCCTGCCCCATCCCCCTCCAAGGGGGCAGATTTACACTGTCTTTGTGCAAATCAAGAACTGGTTATGCAGTCATCCGTGCTTGGTGTGGAGTTACTAACCTTTCCAAATTTGTTAGTTTTGTGAGGGGGTTAAAAAAAAAAAAAAGCAGTTGAAACATTTTGATGAGGAGAGAATTAAAACTTTTGTCTTGCCCTGTTCCAGTACCTATTAAAAAAACCCTTAAAACTAATTTTTTTTTTTCAAATTCCTTGCTTTTGAATATTCTGTGCCCTACATGCCTGAGGTGTTACAGGTGTTGTTGCATCTAATGACTGTCTGAAGTTCTGGCACTACCCTGAGCTGGCAGGAATCCCCTGGCAGACTTGGCCAGGTTCGCTCTGGTCTCTGGAGGCTGTGCCTTCACCAGGCTACAGCCAGGGGTGGAAGAGCACTGAGTGTTCTGGAAAGCTTCTCCCTGTGACAGTGGCACTCCAGAACTGGCAGCTTCAGCCGAGGCTGAGATTGAGTGGTTTCCAGCCTGTGGGACTTAAGAGGTATCGAAAGATGGACGTGTTCTGAGCCAATCTGCCTGAGAACTCTCAGGTTTCTCGGACCTAACTTTATTCAGCCCCCTGGCAGCTCTCCCAGCATCAGCATTCAAGCTGCTGTGCAGGCAGTGTCCCCTCTTGTGCCACTGCAGCAGGACACCACAAAGGACACGCGGCTGTCACTGGGAACAGGTGCGAATTCCATGTAATTGTCCGTGGCACCAGTTTCTGACATAGCAGCCTGGGACACGTTATTGCTGGGAGCTCTGCTCTGACTGTAATGGATTTTTGATCAGTCCCCCAAAAATAAAAACGACAGAGAGATGAGAGAGAACAAAACATGAAAAGCAGGTGAGTCTGACAGTAGCAGAAGCATCTCTGCTGAGGTCTGAGCACTGAACTATAGAAAACCCTCACCGAGTACCCTGCATGGGCTCACAGCTGAAAAATATTTACTGAGTGCATTTAACCAAATGGATTTAAGTATACAGAATCCATTTGCAAAATGTCTACAACTATTGGGTAAATTGAGCTCATTGTTTGTATGGTTGTCTCTGCAATCAAACTGTAATCATGTGTAAACTGTGAGCAACCATGTGCAGTTCATATGCAATTATTTACAAACTGGTTTTGTGAAATCCAATTGTATTACCAGTGGTAATGAACTTCAGTGTGTAATAGGGTTTTTTTCAACATCTTTAAAATGCTTCAGTGCCTTTCTTCCTTCCTTCTTCTTCTTTAAGCCCTTCTGAATTTAAAAATAGATTAATAAATGCTACACATTTCAGGATTACCTTTCATTTAGTGATGAAGTTGATGCCACAAAATGCAAAGCCTTGCCATAACTTGCTTTTGTCATGCATACTTGATCACTCCGGCTCAAACCTGGGGTTTGTGTTGTAATTCAGAGTAGCAACTCTGTGGGCTGATAAAACAGTGAGAAAAGTTTTAAGCTGTGCTGCTTTCTTTTCAAGGCTGCTAAAAGGTGTTTATTGTTTGCCTCCTTCCCAATCCATAAGCCTTTAAACCTTGAGCAGTAAGTCAGCATAGCTTTGCAGGTGGTGAGAAATGAACAGCATTAAAGCAATTTCTTTCAAAATTCCTCTTTCTACTTTCTCTGGGAAGCAAGTCACAAAAACTCTGTGGAGTTGTGAAGCCATATGAAAGTTTCACTTTCTAGAGGACCTCATTAGTCTCCTCTTTACTGCTTACAGCACATAACTGCCTTAAGCTTTAATGCCGTATCACCAGAGAAATGTGTCTCCAGCCCTTAAACACATAACAATGCTCTGTGATGGGGCTTCTCTTCCATAGTTTCCCCATGCCTCATAAAAAAGAGCAAAATTCACAGCCCGAGCCTTATGTCACAATATCACAGTTTTCATGGACATTTTGTGTACGGTAGATCAGAATGTGGTAGGAAGGTGTTGGAGTCGTAATTTTTGGAAAGGAGGATTCTAACAGGCGTAAATCCTGAGGGTCCTTCAGACTCTGCCTTCTGTAAGCTGCTGAAGCCAGGTCAGTGAGCTTTTTCCCTCCCTCACAACCACCATGGCTGTAACAAACAGTCCAACGAAGAGGTAAGAAAATAAGCAGAATTTTTTTCCCCACATGCACCAACCAGCTGTGGAGTTCTATAAAGAAATATTTTCCATGTCCTAGGAATAATCATCTCCACTAAGAGAGAAGAGAAGAGATCCTGGGTACCTGGAGAGAAAGATGGGAAAAAATATGCTAGAGCAGGGTCCGAGAAAATATTGGTAAATGTTACTTGAGAAAAGGAAACCAAAGCCACCCTGATACTAAAATTCTGAGTAGACAAAGCTGTGCCTCTTCTGAGCTTCTTAATTTAAACAGTGGTTGTTTCTTTCCTTTCATGAGTATATAAGTTCATTCCTGTTCTTCCTCCCCAAAAATTTGTCCGATATGTCTTCAAAGAAAAATGTCACAGGACAACAGTCTGCTGCTGGGGGAAAATGTCAAGGTGAAGCCTGGCCATACATCATCCCTAAACGCTGAGGCACGAGGATTTCAAGGGGGAAGGTATTTATCATGTGATATTGTTCTATTACAATGACTCTATATTTCTGTTGTGCCAGGTGATGGATGCATGCTGGCTGCAATCATTCTTCTCCTGCAGCAGTGTCAGTGCTTCACTGTGGCGTTGTTAAACAGCGGCACCCACATCGACTGCGGCCACGGGCACGTGCTGGCCACAGCCAGCCTGGGAACAGCCCCCCAGTGCCAGGGCATGCAACCAGGATTTAGTCATTAACAGACAGCACAAAAATGCTGGATGATCCAACACACTGCTGAGCAGCTCTCCTAAAAGCTTGTAATGAAGGTTGTTTGACAACACAGATGGGCAGCTTGTGTGAAACAGAGAAAACAACACACAGGGAGTGACTGCAGCCGGGAGCCTGAGCTTTGTTTGGGGAAGGGTGAGGGGTGTCCTGAGTGCATCACCTGGCAGAGGTTGGGTTCCAGCCCTGCCTCTCCTCTGAGCAGGACACAGAACAGTTCTGGTCCCTAAGTGACATCAGGAGAGCCGTGTGACACAGATGAAGCTGCACTTCTTGTCACAGTTGTGTTCAGGACCATTTCACTGGTGTTTTGGGGGGAATTTTTATTTGTTTTTAAGGGAACAGGCTTAATCCTGCTTGATCAGAAATGGAGGTAGAGCTAGAACTGACCTACCTACCCCTTTCAGGTGCCTCTGGTAGCCAGACAGTGTTGATGTGAACTCCCAGTCAGTCTGTAAAGTCTCAGTGACATCAAAAAGGGTGGTCATGCAAATAGCCCAAGAAGCTACTCACATAAATAAGCTTTCCTTCTTTAGGAAGTAGGAAAAAAAATCTAGCAAAAGAGAAGAACTTGTAGAAACCTCATTTTTTAAAACGGGCTTTTTTAAAATGAACAAGCATCGTGAAAATATCTGATTTGTTTGTGTGAGTACTGACTTGTCTGTGTGAGAACATTCATTCTTGTCCTTGAGTGCTTACTAGTCCCAGAATCACTCGCAAACTAGAGTTGGTACTAAAATTCTCTTATGTTTCTGCTAGTCCCCATAACCTTGGAAACAAAATATTTTTATTTCAGGTACTCATTGATATTAATGACTTAACATTAGTGTTAATATAATGCCAAAATTTCATAGTACGCAGGTATTTTCATAAAAAAATGGGAGACTTTGTAAATATGATTAAGATCCTTCCAGTTGGACTGGAATCAACTACATACACTTGTGGAAATATCTACACTTTGTTTTTATTCACTAAGCTGTAACTGTGCCTAATATAGTTTTTACAGCTTTGGGTACTTTGCTATGGAAAATCTTGACTAGTTTTTTACCTTCCCAAGGCATGGTTGGTTGAGATTTGGGACTTCAGATAAAAATGCTCTCGGCACAATTTTGGGGGGTGGTGGGAGTATCCCTGAGCAGAAATTGTGTGTGAAACAGAGCACAGCTGAGAGTGAAGGAGATTTCATTCCCTCCTCCCTGCATCAGCTTCAGTGGGTTTTTACTCTGAGCCATATTGTAATTGCTAATTGTTCCCCCATAGCAGAGCTCTGCCTGCTCCACTGAGCACTGGAGACATCGCTCTGGAGGCGCTGCCTGGACGGACAATCTGGTGTGCACTGGGAATACATCCATGGACTCCTTCTCCCAGACAGGGAAGAATGCCTTCCTTCTCCAACTTAGCCGCTTTTTTTGGCTGGTCCTGTGTATTTGCAGAGTATTTTAGCTGCCACATATCATTCTCCTAGCAAACAATCACCAAAAAAAGTAACTGCAGAGAGATTTTCAGGAAGCTTTCCTCTGGTTCCCCAAACCCACTTAACCAGGAGTACAAGGGAGGGTGAAATGTTTCTTTGTCTTTATTGCCCCCACTGTTGTCCAAGTCAGGACCAGCTACGTTTCTGCCTTGTGTAAAAATCGTGCACTGACTATCAGAAACTGAAATGGGAGTATTTCATTTCATTTAGAAGTGACCTTGCTGGAGAGGCCTTCAAATCTATCAAAATATGCATTTCTGTCATCCTTAAGAGATACTGCTCTTTAGTAATTTGATTGTAATGGAGATAATAGGAAAATGATTTGAATCTTTGCTTTTGCAGAGGTATGTTTGACTATTATTCTGCCTTTCTACATCAAGAACTCATTCAAAAGTAATATGTGGAGTGGATTGTTCAGGAAACAAGGTCAGTTTGTTTTATTACAACAACATTTTCAGGCAGCTGAGCTGATATGGCTTCTGTAATACTGCTCCTTTTGTCCCAGTGCAAGGAAGGAGGTAGACAATTTAGGGTAGGGTTCTTTTCTAATATCATGCACTTTCTTCACTTATCAATTTGGAAAATATTTGCAAGTACTTAATCCATCTTTTAATGACATTTGTTAGATGCAGTAATCAAGATAAAGTAAGAATATGGTTTGGACTTTCAGGCTGGATTAAAAATATGATGACTCAAAAACTCAAAATGAAAATCCTGTAAATTCTCACTTGGACTTCCAAAAATTTTGATGTTTCTCTTTTTACAAGTTAAATTTAGCGGCAAAGAATCATCTGTCCGCGAGACTCTTGTTTTAGGTGTGATCAAACTCCTTCTGTCCTGCTGTACCTGTATAGATAGAACACACTCCCACACAGCCTCCCCTTTAAACCCCCTCATTGTAATCAGGTGAATTCAGTCTTTCGAATCAGGTAAAAGTGTGTGCAACTGGAAAAAACTTTTGCTTTAGGACTAGATCCCATTAGATGTGTGAATCAGAGTTCTGGAAACCAGGACTGTCCTTTTGGCTACAGGCCACATTTGTAGAAGATTAAGAAATAATGAAATATGTCACTTTATTCTGCCAGAACATTTCAGAGCAGCTTTGGGTCCAAATTCTCCTCCTTTGTGTTTGTTCCTGATTTGTTAGTGGAAGGTTTAAAGTGTCACAAAGCAAATGAGACTCTGGTCCCTGGGTCAGGCTGAAGATTTCAGTGAGATACATTACGTAGCTTCATATTTTTCATCTTGGTTTTTCACGTCTCATGAAGAGATGTTGAACTTCTAACTTTCTGAAAGGAGGGTATTCCTGTATTCTTTGCTTCCCTATATCTTTGCACAACACATTTTCAGTCCCATTGGGCTGGCACCAATTTCAAGAATATGTTACTTACATCCTTTTTTTTTTTTTTTGTTTTACCACATGCTCTCTAAGGAATTTTCAAGCTTGCAAGACTATGAAACTATAAAAATGAAAAAGATTGGGGAGTTTTAGGCTGTATCAAAAGTACTTTTCATGGCTTATGCTCTCTGAAAGTCATGCACAATCAGGTTTCAGACAGTGCTCAAATATATCTGGAGTTGGTATTATACCACTGACTCCATTATCAGCTGTTGCAGTCCCAGGGTGGCAAAAGGAGGCCACATCTTTTTGCTCGTACAGACATCTAAAAATGTTGGCTATTGTGGGATTTCATTTAAATCACACCATGGAAGAACAGGCAGCCTGGAAAAATAGATTTGTTTTGTCCATTGGTGAGTTACAATTTTGTCGATTTTTCTGGGAACTCTTGACCCACTGTTCCTGTTCCTTTTGCCAAAAGAGGATGAGTGCTCTGGTGCTGGCATTTGCTGGACCATGACATCAGAAGTCAAGAAATGTGGGGAGCAGTAAATCTTGCTTTCTTGTTGGAATACAGTTGATGATTCAGACCAGAGTTTTCAATCTCAGGAGCTGTTTTTAGGGGCAGGACCACATTTGTGTTGTTTCAGTGGAAGGCGTGAGACTCTCCTACTCTGAAGGGATGTTTACCAGAGCAAACCCCCCAACCTGAGTTGGCTGCTTGGGGTTCAGATTTAGGTGCTCAAAGAGGAACACTGGTTGTCTCCTGAGTCCCCATTTCCACCTATTTCTCTCTGCAGGAGAGCCCTTTCCAAACAGGACCTGGGATCACAGACAAAGGTTGAGGTGAGAAGAGACCTCTGGAGGTCTTCTTGTCCCACCCCACTGCTCAAGCAGGGTCACCAGTATCAGATAACTTTTGAATATCTCCGAGGATGGAGACTCCACAACTTCCCTGGGCAACTTGCAGCAGTGCTGTCTCCTTCACAGTAAAAAGTGGTTTATGATGTTCTGGTAGAACCTCTTGTGTTTCAGCTTGTACCTACTGCCCTGTCACTGAGCACCTCTGGGAAGGTCCTGGACTACCTTCTGTACCCCCTCCCTTTAGATCTTTACAGCCATTGAAGAGATCTCCCAGTTCCAGCTCTCTCAGCTTTTCCTTGTGTGAGAGAGGCTCCAATCTCTCAATCACCTCAGCGTCTCTCCACTGGACTCTTTCCAGTAACTCTGTCTCTCTCTTCTACTGGGGAACCCAGCACTGGATACTGATTTCCATGTTTAATTCACATTTTTAGTGTTGCTATGAACACTACTGTTTTTCCCCTCAGATACACATACACATATTGTTTTCAGGAAAAAATTGAAATATCCTCATGGAAAATGGTCACAACCACAAGGCTGCCAGAGCTCCAGGAGCATTTGGACAACGCTGTCAGGCACGGGGTGGGATTGTTGGGGTGTCCTGGGCAGGGACAGGAGTTAGCCTGGATGGTCCTTGGGAGTCCCTTCCAGCTCTGCATTCTGTGATTCCATGAAATGAAAACCAGTTTAGATAATGGCAAACACCCACATTTTTACAAAAGCTGTGCCCCTATTAGAATGGAATTCTGGGAAATTTAATAAACATTGGATGTTATAGCAGATCAGTTTGAATCAATGAAAAAAAATAGCATTTTTCTAGGCATGTGGATGGAGCAGAACAATTTATCTCCAGCTTTTTGGTCTGAGTACAGGGGTGCCTTTTCCATCTGATAGGAACTCTTTGAACACTTGTTCTGACTTTGGGAAAAAATCCTCTTTAGGCTCTCCAGTGGTATCTTCAACAATGAATAATTAAATTTTTGGAGTGAAAAATCATTGTAATGGAATTGACCTTTCCCTATAGCAATAGGTTCAATCACTTCCATCTGTCACAAGCTCTTTGCAGGATTTTAATTAATGGTGGGAAATGTTTTCTCCCCATGTCAATGTGTTATTTAGAATCCCAAACACCTGAGTGCTTCATAAGATTCTGGCAATACAATAAAAAAAAAAAGAAAAACCACCAAACCTTCTGAGATCAGGACAGATTTCCTGGGGAAAATCTGGAAAACAGTAGAACCTCTATCTTCTCCCAATTGGTCTTGAAGCCAGAAAATAATGACAAGTCATCAGTCTTCCTCAGCAGGCTGGGAACTGATGAATCCAGCTTTCCAAAGAGCAGCTTTGCAGCAACATGGCCACATCCTTTCAGAGAGCTGTGTGAATTACATCTATATGAAAATGGCTTTCTTTTTTGGCCATCCACATCCTAAAACTGATAGTGTTAGCAGGAGCAGTGGCTGGAGCACTGCCACAGAGCTGCAGTGAGGTCTGGCTTCACCAGTCAGCTGCACAGATCCCACCTGTGTCTTGTTGCCTTGTCAGCAGTGCCTGGAGGGCAGGCACACGCTCAGGGATAACTCACCCCGTCCTCTGGGGCAGCAGAGCTGCTCAGCAGCAGCTCAGCAGCAACCCAGAGATGTCTTGGGCACAGGGAGTGAGCTGGGAGGTAGCTGCTCACCCCCACCCTGCAGGGCTCTGCAGCCTTCCCAGGGCTGCACGTTTTCCTGTCTCCTCAAAAACTGCAGGCAAGAACATTTCCTCATGGGCTCTGTGGCTGTGCCATGTCACTGTGTGACTGTGCCACGTCACTGCCACGGGTGCTGGAGTGTAAATGCCACAGAGCTGCCTCCAGTGCTTTGCTCTTGCCTGTTGACATTGAATGGCAAATGCAATCTCCCCCTTGCTCACACTGCTGTTCCTGCAGAGCAAACCAGATGACTTATGGCTATTTTAATATCA
This sequence comes from Aleadryas rufinucha, assembly GCA_013397815.1. Lineage (NCBI taxonomy): Eukaryota > Metazoa > Chordata > Aves > Passeriformes > Aleadryas > Aleadryas rufinucha. Next base: position 408,146 of record VZTH01016958.1, read on the forward strand.
GTGCTGCTCCCCAGCTTCCTGGTGGTTCATTATCTTTGCATTTTAGCTAAGATTACTTAAATTTTCACTGCTGCTTACAAATGAGTGAAAACAGAGTTCTCACAGAGGCCATCTAGACAAGCCCAGCTGCATTTCAGGCTGCAGCCCTGGGCTGAGACTGTCCCTGCAGTGGCCCAGCGGTGCTGAAGGCAGCCTGGCCATATGCACTGGCCATGCTGTCCCTGGGAAGGCACGGCAGGGACAGGGCTCTCTGCTTTCAGGGGTGCTCAGGGGTGCTCTGCTCCCTCATTATCCCTGCTCACACCTGTACAGGTTTGAAAGCAAACCAATGACTCAAAGACAGAAATACAATTTAATAGGGAAAAGGTAAAATAAATGCAATAGTACAAAAGTGAACCACTGACAAAGTCAGAATACAACCTGGCACCCTGTCAGTCAGGGTGCTGGGAGCAGTTCAGATGAAGTGGTCCTGTTAAAGCAGTGATCCTGTAGAAAAAGAGTCTGGTCTTCGTCTGAAAGTCCAGTGGTAGCTCTTGTCCTCTGGAAATCCAGTGGGAAAAGGCTGTCTGTGGTGTTTGGAATCCCAGTTTATATTCAGGATGGAATGCTTGGTTTCTCCCTCTGGGTGGAGCTTCTCACAATGGGATGATAAGGCATTGATGGGCCCATTAACAAAAGATTGTCCAGAGGCAGTTATCTATGAGCCATGGGCAGGGTCCTTGATTGCCCATTAAACAAAGATAGCTCCCAGAGGGAGGAGGCAAGGAAAACATTGCCTCACCTGGATTCAATATTTTATGAAGATGGTAAAAGAATAAATGCTTTTGGGCACGTCTTACACTGTAACCTAGGACAACACCTCTGTGCTCCCCTCCAGGCACAGTTCCACAGGCTCAGCCTTGGCTGGGAGAGGAGGCTGAGCTCTGCTTTTGGAGCTGCGCTTGCTAAAGTCGAGCTGGGGGTGTAACAAGGCAGTGAGGAGCGTTCAGCTCAGACCCAATTTTAGTTCTTGAGCTAATAGCAGCAGTGCTGCCAGCCTTCATTACATCCACAGACAGATGGTCTGGACTGAGAGACCAGCAATTAATGTACAATGTGTTCTTTGTTGGCACTTACCACAAAGGCATTTTTTGTGTGTGTAAACTGTCTCATTCTTAAAACTTATTTTGTTTTGTGACTCTAGTGCCTGCATGGAGCTGGAGGGAAATAATAATTCCATGTAGGCATGAAGAGGAGGAGTTGTTCTCTTTCTCCCAGCTTTCACTCAACATTCTAATTACTGAACATAATTTTTATTTTTGAAATACTCCTTGTTATTGCAGTCATTTCTCCCTAATGTATCTTCTGCATTAAAATGAGCTATTTGCCCCTTAGTATCCCTGTTAAATTGGGAATTTTATAATTCCCATCAGAATCTCCTGCATGGGAAGGAGAAATTTAAGTCATTGGAGTGCATGCATGCATTGGGTCCAGATGTTTGCCTGGGTGAGAATCACTGAAGTTTTGCAACCTGACAACTTTACTCATTACTTTTTAACATTATTTTTATTCTCCAGCTTATTATCAGACCCTTAATTCATTCACTAAATAGAATCCAACATGAAATGAGCCAGATGCGTTCTTTAAACCCATTCCTGGCTCCCTGATGATGCCTCAACTATTTTATATCCTGAATCCTCTTTGGTTAGAGCTGTGCATTTCCAGGTATCATTCCCAAGCTTGCAAATCAGAAGCCACCAACTTTCCAGGATTCCTGTCAAAGCCAGAATGCCTGTGGAGGGGAGTCAGCACGTGGCTGGCTGTTGCTTTTTTGCCAGATTCAAGCTATAATTTGAAGCAGAGGTGATGATCTGCAAAACCAGAGTCATTTTAATGCCTCATTTACTTGATCCTATCAATTCTTTCAGGGAAGTTGGAAGGTTTTTTAGCTCTGCCTTTGAGGTATTTGGGAACTTATTTGATCAGGATTGAAAGCCTCAGATGCTGAGGACATAAATATGTGATCATTGTAATCAGAGTCTGCATCATGAGCAAGAGATGAGATAATGTTCTGGGATTAATTTTCTGAGATCCCTGCCTCCAATCTTTTTTTGGTCTTTTTTCACTTTTAAAATTGAATTTTATGTATGCAGTAGAGGAGGCCAGGCAGATAAAAGGTTGGACTGTAATGTAGGTAAAAATCCAGCTTTCTGTTCAATAAGGCAAATTTTCTTGGGAAAATTCTTTAACATCAGAGATAGATACTTATTTAGGACCACACTTATTTACCCTGGATTTTGTAGGAAAAAAACACTGTTAATACCATTGGGAATAACTCTTTTTAAAATATTTGTGGTGCGGTCCTCAGATGAGCTGTTGTTAGACTGGGAATGTTTTTCCTAGTATTACACATTTTTCCACCTTAATTCTTCGTTATCAATCTATGGCTGATGTTTCTAAACTCCAGATTGTTGTGTAATAGGGAGAAATAAGTACTCATTGTTGGCAGATGCTGCTAATGTGGCTTTTCCTGACATTGCTTGTGTCTTCTAAGACTGGGTGTATGTGTGTGTGTGTGTGTGTGCGTGTGTGTGTGTGTGTGTGTGTGTGCGTGTGTATTTTTTTGTAGTGTTTTTGTTTGTCTTTTTGCTTAGCTTTGGTTGAGGGGGGAATTGTTTGGGTTTTGTTGTATTTGTTGGGGATTTTTAACAGCATCTCAGTAAATTCTCAGCTGTTCTTACATATTCTTTAGAAGAAGATCTGTGCCTGAGTGATAGACATATTTTGCTATAGTGGTGCTCTTCAGCTCATGTCACATAGCTCATTGTTTCTTGGAAGAGATGCTTTTTGAGTCTAGGAACTGTTTCTTGTAATTTATTTTTTGTCTCCCCTCCAGCCCTTTTCCCACAATTGCTTCATTCACAACTGCAACTCTTAAGCTTCTAAGAAAACATTTAAATTTGAGTAATACAATTTTCCACTTACTTTCTCTCCCTCGCTGTCCTGTTTTGTAGCAGCTGAAATAAGAGCAGCGGGATGTGAATTACCTGGGTCGAGAGGCTCTGTTTCACTCAGGAGCACATTCCTTCCCTGGAGACACAGGGAACAGCAGCTACAGAGCAGTGGCTGGTCCTTGGGATGCTGCTGATCCTGAAAATGCACTTCCCTGTGAGCTCTAATGAATTGATCAGTCCTGCAGCAATCTTGCATATTGAAAAAAATACATTCTCCACACTTTGGACGTGGAGAAAAAGGATATGAACGAGGTATGGCCTCATAAATCAATCTAGCTAAGGTATCCTCACAGACACCTCATTGAAAGAAAATATTTATCTCCACTTCTCTTCTACATCATGGGAGTCTTTATAGTTCTGTGCTGGCTTAAAATATAACCTCAGGACTGTGGTAATTCATGGTGGCCTGCAGTGAAGCCCTCTAGGACTGAGATTATCTGCAAGGTCTCCAAGGCATCTGTTGTGTTTCCTACATATGGGATAGAAAATATCTGGCTTTGGACTAAACTTACTGGGGAGATATCCATATTTATGAGCAGTAGCTCTATTTCAAAGTACCTACCTTCATTCCAGAATCCAAAGGTCATGAAAATATTAATTTATTAATTACACAGTACAAACCTCTTAAAACATTTGGTAAAGGAATAGTTTTTGTACAGAATGAGCCCTTAACTGCCCTTTCAGAGGTGGGGAGTAAGAAATCCAATGGTAACCACCCTTTCCTCCCTGATAACAGTTCAGGCATTACTTTGTGTTTAACTTTTGTAAATTTAGCCCACTCTGCTCATGGACTTGGAGACTGAAACACAGCTTGATTTCAGTGTTTAAAACACCTAGATTTAGTTTGTATAAAGGAGTTAGGAATTGTCATTGGAGTAGTTTATTCACAAAACCCCAAAGCACAGTGCTGATGGAGAGGGTTTCCACCTCATTCCCTTGGTAGGAGAGGGGTATTCCCCATGCCACAGATCCCTGTCACATCTGCAGGAACATGCTGAGCCTGACTTGAGTGGACACGATGAGAAAAGCCAAACCGGGAATGTCAGCAAACACTTTGTGGTTTGTATATAATGTCAAACCACACTGTTAATGCGGGATGAAGAGAATAGGGACTTGCAGGTTAAATTACTCTTTTTCCCAGGTTTAGTGAGCTTTCTGCCTGCTCTCACTGGACAATGAAATAAGCTGGAAATGTGTGGTCTCTGCTCAGTGGCACACACGTGTCCTTCTCAGGTTGTTTGCAGTTACTATTGTTATTACTCATATTAATTACTGATCATCTCCAGTTACCTGTTGTGTTCTTCCAGCACCACCCAACAAAACTCAAACCCAAACCGACTTAATAATTTCATTCAGGATTAAAACTCTCTTTTTATGCCTAGGGCAGCCAGCAAAGGACTAGATCTCTCTGGATTATCTGGATGACTGAGAATCACTTTCTCATTACAGACTAATTTACTATGCTGGAATCTCAGCACACTGTTTTACTACCACTGCTTTATGGAGGAGTTGGCAGGAGCATTAACTCAGCTGTTGCCACTTGGAATGTTTGCCTCATTGATAAAGGCAGGAATTCAGAGCTGGGAGCAGAGCTCAGCTCTGGGATGTTGCAGCACAAGGAGTGGGCTCTTAGGAGCCTTCTGTGTGTTAGCACTGTCTGCAGAGATGATCTGCTGAAGGTCCTGCATGGAAGAGAGGCAGCACAAACAGCTGGGTGCAGAACCTACTGCTTTTTGTGACACTCATGGACCACTCCTGAAACAACCTTGTTTTAAAATTCCCAATATTTAGTGTTAAATTTCTGTTTAGTTCGGGATAACTATCCCTTTTTTTAATGTTAGAGGCTGCTGCATAAATAATAAAATTGGCTTTTTGAAATGTTTTAGATCAACATTGTAACATCAGGCAAGGGTTTGTGATTGGCCTAGGATATGGCTTTTTCTTCAGTTTGGAAGCTGTTGCCAACAGAGCTGTGGTGGCCTTTAGGTTACTACAGCTCTGCTTGTTTGAAAAAAAAACTGTATTAAAAAAAAATATTAGTGTAAAGCAAAGCTTTCCAGCCACAACTCAGCTCCACTTAATTTTGCATGAAAAATGTGGTGAGGCTGCCTTAGCCCCCATGGAAGTGAGAAAGTGCAAACTCCAACCAGGCACCTGCTTGGCTGCAGCTTTGTTTTTCCACTGTGGGTGGTGAGGAAGGAGAAGAGATTCCCCACTCCCTGGTGTGGTGCTAACAGGAAGGGATGAAATTCCCATGATTCAGTAATAAAGTACTTGCTTTGCTCTAAGGTGGTTTAGGTGTTTGGGGAGTGCAGGCAAAGACGATGATTTTCTTCCCTCGCTTCTTTGGCTAAAGCATAGACATTCTGTAATAAGCTCTGTTTTAAGATAATTCCAATGTGAACTTCTCTGAGGAAGAAACAAAGCCTGAGAAGAATCTCCTGTGTCTGTTCTGCAGTTTAGTTTTGTAGGGTCCCTTTCCCAAAGGCAAAGCTGGGGTGGGTGCAAAGGAAGGAAAGGGGAGGCTGAAGGGTCCTGCGTGGCTGGGACAAGGACTGGAGCACGGAGGGAGAGGAGCTCGGGTACCTGGGATAAACAGGCACTGAGCAGGCAGTTTGGGGGCTGACTCCCTTCTGCCCAGTGTGTAGCATCATAACAGTGGATTTCAGACACCTTTCTGAGTCTCACAGAGTGCAGGGCTTGTCTGGCTGCTCTGGAGAGCTCCAAGGTGCTCTGGCAGCAGCTGCACCGTGTGGTTCTCTGAAGCAGTTCCTACTGAGCTGATCACCCCTTACCTCAAATGGCAACTTGGAGGTGGGCTTTTGTTGTGATTTATCTAGTCTAAGGAAAAAAAAAAAACCAAAACATAATAGCTATGAGCAAAAATATATTTTTGGAGAGAGAAGTAATGCACAATTGTAGTAATATTGTGCTGATGGATATTTTAGTAGCATTAATAAATATCCTCAAAACTTCAAGATTTTTACAAGCTTGGCAACTTAAAAGTGGTTGAAATTTTTAATAATGTCTTAAAGTTCCTGGTCATCAACAAGATAAAGGGCATATCAAACAGGATTTAATGCTTTGAAATGTCAAATAACGCCGATGCCTTAAAACAATACGAGTGTTTTAATTTCTGTGGCATTTTAAAGAAGTTAACTTTGCAATTTTATTGCAGGATGTAATGTGCAATTGTAAAAACATCATCAAACTGATTGCTTTATTTGATTTAAAATGTCATATTCAGTATGGTGATTTTCACTCATTAACATTAAACTTGGGGAACCATATGTTAAAACAATCTTGTCTATTGAATGAATACACTCAGTTAAATAATATGAGCAGAAAAAATGTGAGACTTTCTACTAAGCACTTTTATCCCCATTTTTAAAATCCTCTAAAATTCATTAGGACAAACCTAATCCTGCAAATGGTAAATCATTCTATTTATAGATTGCATGGCATTTTGATATTAAAATGCATAAAATCTGCCAATAGTTTAGAAATGAGGCATCAGCAAAGAGGATTATTGGTCTACCTAAATAATAATACAACCATTAAGAGGATAACATTTTCCAATTGCAATTACATGCCTTAATTTTAAAGAAGCTATCATTTACAATAATTTGGCAGATTCAGTCCATATTTCTTTCACAAATTTATTTCTTCATTATGCCTCAAAACAAATTTATGGTGCATTTATGTTTGTGAAGATAATTTGCTTAGTTTATTGTGAATGGAAATCAGTAATTACATACAATCTCATTTTCTACAGACATAAAGTTAATTCATGGTAGTAATTTTACACAGAATATTAGCCTGTGTTAGTTATGATGAAAATGTTAGTGTGGCAAATGCTCTATTACAGTATAATTTCCTTGGACTTGGTGAAAAGGAAATACTGACTTAGTAAATAACACTTAACTCATCGATTTTGTGATAATTTGGGGTGATTAGAAAGATGTATTAATGATTATGGGAAAAATCCTTATCTGGGCCTAAAATCAGAATTTCTTTTGTGGGTGGGGAATGGAATCTTATGGAAAAATAAACATTTCAAGAAGTCCAGCAGCACTGCCAGATTCTGGAAGTGAGTCTTTGATGCTGGTGATGAAAGCAGTAGATCCCATTCTCCAAAGGGTTTAAATGGAATCTCTTGATTTAGAGATCTAAACTGGCCAAAACTGAATATGATGTCTGGAGGCAATGATTCTATATTAAGATTCAAGACAATTTTTTTGTTACAACCAGTCTTTTCAAGCATGCCATGTCTGTGCCTTTTGTGACAGATATTAAAGGAAATTATATTAAAGAAAAAAAGAAAAAAAAGAAGAGCTGTCTTATTTTGCTCATATCCTGGATATTTGTCCAGAAGCATGAGCAGTGATTCAACGTAAACCTAAATGTTTTGCCCTGGACGTTTCTGGGTTAACAGTGCATTCCTCCAGTTCTTTGATGGAGATTCCACCTGAGAAGTGGGAGAGAAAACCAAATTATTCATTTTCTCCCCCACCCTTCCCACCCCAACAAAAGCTGCTGAAACACAAACACTTCTCATGGGAGGGGGAAACAACAAAGGAATAAGTGAAATTTTCTTTTATAGCATTGCAGAGCTGTCTGCACTGTCGGCCTGGCCTTTGGGTGTCGTGGTGTCCAGTGGCAGAACTCTGTGCCAAGCTGTCATTTGCTGTACACTGAAGCAAAAAATTCATTAAGCTGCTCTGGGAATGCTAATTTCCTTAGTTTTCTGAAACAGTTAAATAAGGATAATTTGCCATTTTGGAATGAACTTCCTTGGGGATTGGATAGTCATAGTCTTCCAAATATGATGTTACAGGAAAGCATTGCACTCCCAGCTGAACAGAAGGAACACAAATCTGTAATTAGCCTTTATATCACAAAATGTATGAAAATGTTATACACTGTAAAATATCTGCCATCTCATTAAAAGTAAATGAGGTTTGGCAAACTCTGGATCTGTAGAATAAGATTATTTCCAAAGTGTTTATGCTGTTGAGAATTTTTAAAGGCATCTCTGGTTTCAAGGACGATTGTAAGTATAGCTGTGTGTAATCCATAAATTGGTGTTGCATAGGCTTTATGGAAGTATTTCATTATTTAGCCTGAACTTCCTTTCAAAACAAAGGATGTGAAGCTCCCATGGCTTTTGAAAAAGTTGATTTTCCTCTTTTCAGTTGATGTCACGACGTACTTCTGACCCAAAGTAATGCTATCAAAAATAAGAAATTCCAAAGGGAGGAGTTCTTTCCATGAAGAAACTCCTCCTAAAGTCCACCCTGAGCCTCCCCTGGCCCAGCCTGAGGCCGTTCCCTCTCCTCCTGTCCCTGTTCCCTGCGAGCAGAGCCCGAACCCCCCCGGCTGCCCCCTCCTGTCAGGGAGTTGTACCATCCAAAAATATTACTTCTTTTAAAGGAAGTTTAAAAAGTCAGTATGAAATGAATTCACTTTTATAAGACCAAAGTCCTTTTTATATCTTAATACTTTTCTTCTTTGACTAGAGATAGTGTTTTGTTTTTTTTTTTTCCCCTCTCCTTTCCTGATTTTGCATTTTTTGTGTATCGTGTAAAATATGGTTTCATAGCAGCAATGGCCCTGTAATGGGTTCATGCTGTTGCTATCTGCCTGAGCCATTGATTTTGTTTGGAATTTCTAAGTGCTCCTGGAACACAAATTAAGAATAATCATTATATTCTGTATCTGTACGTTCTCTTCCAGTAAGTTCTTAAAACTTTTAAATCAGGCACAAATATGCAGAACACCTAACACAGCCAAATAGCAGTTAATTTCTGCTTTAGCAGGAGAAATAAATAGCACCAGTAGCCAGCTGCTTTATAGCCTGGCATTTGGGCACAGAAGAAAACTGGTAAGTCAACAACTGATCCAAAGGTAGAATTCCTTATTTTATAAAATAAGGAATTGGCAGCAACAGTGAGTTTTCAGTCTGTTGTACTGTCGGCCACCTTCTCAGTCTTCCCTTTGTGCTTAGAATTTGAGACTTTATATGGGAGTTTGGAATGGTTAAGGGAAATATCTTTAAATGAATTGTGCCCTAGAACAACTGCTGTGGAAGTGTTAAGCCTGAGAATTAAAATAGTGAATATCACCTCGGTGGAATCAAACAGAAGCCTTAAAAAAATCCCTGAAGAAACAAGATTTGTCTTATAGGAGTTTGTATGTGTATGTATAAAAACGTATATCCTGAGATATTTTTTGGTTTCAGATTCCTGATGAGTTCTGCATTTTGCCAAGAGAAACTAATTCCCAAGTGTACAATATCCTGCTCCATTTCTAGGAGAAATATTGAGGTGGCAGACGTCACTCTGTTCCTTAAATCTTCACAGTCAGTGGCCTTTTTTTCATCCAAACTCCTACATTGCTGCATATTCAGAGCTCTTAAGATGTGAGGTTGTCTTTTGAAAGGAATTTCATGTATATAAGTATATACACATTTAGTAAAAACTAGATAAAATATTATGTAAATCAGAATATCTCAAGGGGAAGATGAAAGCAATTGGAGACTGCAACATGTCACTCCAGAAAAACTTTTTGTTCAAAGAAATACTTGTATTATTAGTTCAAAATTAACTCAGAAGTGAGTATTACTTTGAGGAAAGGCTGCATGGACTTTGAAATGATGTAGCAGAGCATCAAAACAGTCACAGTAATGACTTGTGATGATGTGGGTGCTAACAGAGCTATCTCCTCCTAAGGAGATCTTTCAAATACAGTGATTTTTTTATTATTTTTTATTTTTTATTTTTTTAACAATTACAGAATAGACTACTTATAACTGAAAAGTAATTCAAGAGAAACAAAATGAGACTCAGTCCACCTCTGCAGTGATCAAAAGATTTAGCATTTTAAAGTATTCATTTCACCTGCTGGGGAAAAAACCAAAAAACCAAAAAACAACAACAACAAAAAAAAGCCCCAAAAACCAAAAAAAAAACCCAAAACAAACAACAAAAAAATCCCAAACTGTAGAATGATTGAGATTGAATTTTCAGGCTATTAACAACTTTAAAAATGGAATCATGACATGAAGTTCATTTCCTCTTGCTTCTCACTTTCCAATGAAGTACTGTAATTTCTGCTAAGGTGGGAGGATTTTTTGGGAAATGCTTTGGGACGAGCAAGCTCCAGTTTGGCTGGGAATGTAAATGAGCGCACCTTGGTTCCATCGCTGTTTCTGCAGCTGTAAAAGCAGCACTTACCTTGTGCTGCCACCCTGACTTCTCCAAACGACAGGGAACTGGAAATACTCCACTGAGCCATTACTGGGTTGATTCCAAAGTTATTGAACTTGCAGGAGTTTTCTCATCGCTCCCATTTCCGCGGTGTCTGTTGGGGTTAGGCTCATTTGTCAGCGGGCTGTGCCGTGCTGCTGTGGTGCCTGCTAACCTCAGTCATGGATCAATGTGCTAAACAATGAGCAATCAGCAACAAATGGATGGGCTGTGCCCAGAGACTTCCCAACCCAAGTGCTGAAAATGCATAACTTAGCTGGTGTTAAATGTGTCCTGCAGAAAATTCTGCGTGGCAGAGCTGGGCAGATTAATGACAGAAATTCCTGTGGCACATTAGCGGGTGCACAGGAGCCACATCTGTCTGCAGGAGCCCCACGAAGCACACAAATGGCTGCAGACACAAAGTCTGGCAAGAGCACCACACAGCCCTGCCCTTTCTTTATCCTCTTTTAGAGGCTCCAGCCCAACTGGAACTTCTGACCTGACATAGTTGTTGTGTTCTTCTGTTGCTGCTCTTGAAAGGCATTCTGTAACGAAGCTGCTCACAAAGGCAATGGGGTTTGATGTAGTGAATCAGAGAATTGCAGAAAAAGACAAAATCATCCCTGTTAGTTCAAAGAGGAGCGTGCCAAAAGAACAGCTTCAGCTCCAGGTACACAGAAGCCTTGCTGCCTCACAGCCACTTTGACTTTCATTAGTTTATTGATTGCTTCCAACTGTTGCAGAAACAGTTTGGGGCTGGAGGCTCAGGCATTGTGAAATGGCTCTTTGATTGCTAACAATTTAGGAATTCTCGTGGCTGGCAAAATGAGCAGCCTTTTTGCTGCATTATGCAGGGAGGAAGGGGCTCTAAGATGAATATGTAGAGACTTTGGCCACACACACGTTTAGCAGGGAGCCAGCGTGCCCAAACTGTGCCACTGTCACTGCTACAGCCGCTGTCTGCTGGGGTGGGGAATTATTGAAAGGAGAAAACTGGCACTGGGGGAGAACCTGACTCCCACAGGCTTCATTAAGAGCTGGAATATTTTCATGGGACGTAGTGAACCAACCATTCCTCCATTCAGAAGGTGGAGGTACCTTTAGATATTCTGCAGCTGAGAGTTTAGCCACTGTCCCACTGCTCACATTAAGCTTTACTGCCCTTCTCCAGGGAGGGGTTAGGTGTACACTCAGCACCTGCTTGGAACCCAAGTGATGACAAGGCTGAATATGTGTATTGTTGGAAGGTTCTAGCAGCAGTGCAAGGCCGGAATTTAGGTTTTTATGCCTGTGTCCATCAATAAAAGCATTTTACTCTTTACCAGCAGAAGCTTGAAATCATTTCTGAGGCACAGTGCAGTGTTATGTAGATTCCCCTGGAGGTGTAGAGGAGCTGAGGCACCAGAGCCAGTTTATCTGCACTAAAGTGCTTTGCCCAAGCAAAATCAGGGAAAGCAAAAAGCCAAGCTCAGGTGTCTCCTAAAAGCGGGGCATTACATTGTGTCAAGGAACTCTAGGGAACCTTGTTACTGTCAGGATTAGACAGGGAAATTGCAAATGATAGAGAGATATAGAAATTGAAGTTTGCAACTTAGGTGCCCAAATCCTGTCTCCTTGGCATAGTCTGTTGCTGGGAACCTGAGCCTCTCTGAGTGGCAGCTGCAGAACTGCTGTTACAGGCCTGTAATTGGTTTTCCTTCCCTTATGGCGCCTGCAGACTCTCCTTGGACATGGATAGATTCCTGCAGGTCACAGGCAGATTTTAGAATCAGTAAAATGGAAAATATTTTCTTCTTATTTTCTGTGGCCTGCTTAGATTATTTTTTTTTTCTCTATCCAAGGCCACTCTCTGCACCAAAATTTTGCTAAAGGTGGTTTGCTCTCCTATGTGTTAATTTCAGGCATGACATCGGTTGGGAATAAAGTCTTAGAGAGGATATTACAAGTGAGTAAAAGAGATTGTCCATCTCTGTGCCAGGATTCACCTTAGGAGTTTGTGAAATACCTGGAACAATAATCCTAGTCTGATCTGGTACAGTTTTCTAAATACTGCTGCAGTAAAAATACTCATTAACTGATCTCTTCCAGTGCACACTGTTCCCATTCCCGTCTGTGTGCAGGAGCAGGAGCTGTGCTGCAGCTCGGGGATGTTCCTTTCCCACATTATCTCCGTGCCAGCCTGGGAACTCCAGACAGCCTTGTCATAAATGCTTTAAACTTTGCTGCACCACTCAGGGCTCTGAGTGAGACTGAAGCGAGCCTCCAACGGCCGACACAACCCTTGTTATGTGATTCTGACTTCTCCACAGAGTGCAAACATGCTTCCTAATTAGGGCTAAGACTGTGAATAGGCCATTATTCTACATGTTTCCAGGAGTCTGTTCTGCTGGAGAATAATAAAAGGGCACTGGAAAACAGGTATCAACAAATGAATTGAGAGTGGTATATTAAGCAGCCCACAGCAAATGCTAAGTAAATATAATATATCCTAGGTTATGATGAAAACTGTAGCATTTGGTGTTGGTAGCAAAGCACTAACGAGGAGTTTGGGAGCTGCTAGGCTGGCAAATGCTGCAAGGACCAAGCTTGTCGGCCTGTCACAGAGTCAGCAGCCCTGCAGACTGATGCTGTGATCCCAGGCCAACCTTCTCTGATCCTCCTGTTTGGGCTGTAAATCCTTGAAAGCTGGGATTGTCTCCCAGGCTGTCATTAGCCACTGTCCAGGCTTGGTCTCTGCTGGGTCAACCCTCTCAGCATGGGATGATTTAGGGGTGCCCTTGGCTACCTGTGACCTGTGCCAGTGGGAAACCCTCTGTCCATCCTCCACACAGGAGAATTGGCATGGACACTGATGTGTTATGAAGCATTTTTATTTCCATGTGCCATTTACACAGCAGAAGTGTGTTTGAGGGCACCACTACACCATTTCTGCTGTTTGGGAGGGCCCTTTGCTGTTCTCAGCTGAGGTGGGGGCTGAGCCCTTCAGAGCAACAATCTGTGTGCCAGGCTGGGGCTCTGGGCTTGCTGTGATGCACCAAGGGAGCCCAGAAGACCTGAACAGACACATTCTGACAGTCTCACTCTTGAAGCCTGAAGCTCTACCTACGTCTTTTTTTTGTTTTGTTTCTAAATAATTAAATATTGCAGGGAAAAAAAAGCAAAACAAAACCTAAAGGAAATAAGGACAACAGCTTTTAGCTCATTTCAACTTGCCCTTTTCTCTGTCTGGGCACAAAGAACAGGAGAAGTGGACCAGGGATTTCAGCTTGTTTAGTGCAAAGCATGAGTACTCATCTGATCTTTATTTGTGCTCCTGGAAACTTTTTGAAGACTGTCCCTCACTGCTCCCCATGTACAGAGACAGATCCTCTTTGTCTGGGAGCCTCAGCCTTGGCATGGAGTTTCTCAGCCTTCTGCCTGAGGATTGGGAGCCTTCAGTCTCCAGCATGCTGCACTGATGCTGCTGTTTAGGCAGGCACAGGAGCCAAAAACTCCTGTCTCATCACGGTGAAATGTACTGTCTGTGTAACACAGAGCACTGCTACAGCACACACAATAAATGGCCTCATCCTCTCTGTTTTGAAGGAGTCTCTGGCAAGGAAAAAGGTGAGGCTTTTACTATTTTCCCCTCTTGTTTTGGGATCATGTCATCGATGTCAAGATCTTTCTGCAGTGTCAGAGATTTGCTTGGGTTTAGTGGGGATGAAATGCGTACAAATACTCAGAGGAATTCACGCTCATGTTTCATCACTGAAGCACTTCCTCCTCTTACATCTTTTGAGTTTGACCCATTTGTACAGTGGCAACAAAATTTTTTCTAAAGCTCTGAAAAGAATTTTTAAAAATTATTTTAGCCATCTTCATTACATCTTTTAGAAGAGCTGTGTTTTTTTAGGGGGATATCCTGCTTGATATTCCCTCAGAAGATGTAACTCTTAGCTTGGAAAAGCAAAAGAATAACACAGTGTTGAGGTTTTGGTATGTAAATTTGATGCCACCCACTTAAAGGCAAATCAAGATAAACAAAGATAAATTATTCAGGCCAAAGCTGTCCTTTCTGTCTCTGGCTTCAGTGAAAGAACACGGGCTCAGCTCCTGCTCTGGAACCAGGCAAACTTGTATTGTTGCTGTTGTTAATGCTGGTGGAGCTTTGTTAGTCCCTGGGCTGCAGTGAAAGCCAAGCGAGATTGCAGCTAAGATGGCATCACTAAGTGGAAGGAAAACCAACCTAAAGTGGAAAAAAAAAAAGGAATAATTACGGAAAATTACATAAAGGAGAGTCTGACAGGGTTAATATCTCATGTTTCAAATCTGAGGAAAAATCACATCTGGCAATGCCAGGTGAATTCAGAATACCTTGGTGGGAAACAAGCCTGCAGTGTCAGGGCTTGGTGCTGCAATGCTTGCCTCAGTCCACTTTTTATATTTCTTGTTGCATGTTGTGCTTTTCAGATAAACAGTGTCTCCCAAAAGCTTGACTTTTCCCTTATTTAACCAATTGAAGTTTCTTTTGTGCTTTTATTTTGTGCTTCTCTCTCAGTTTCAAAAACCTTTCAGCCCCTTTGCCTTGCACCACCTGATTTTACAAAGTGCCTTTCATTCCTCCTACTTTTGCAGCCATACAAGTGAATTTGGCTCAATCTGAATGTGTTTAATTTGCATTAACTCGCACACCAATTTGTGTGACAGGGCAAATGAGATAATAGGACTGTTTGGAAGCGTAGGCATCTCATTGGCAGCTCTGGATGCTGGGCTGCAGCCTCCCCACCTGTGTTCTGTGAGGCTGGGTGGGACCTGTGGTAGCACCTGGTGCTTTCTGAAACAGAGCAGGATGCAGTTTGGAGTTATCCAACTGCAGGAAATGTGCAGGGAGTTTATAAGAAGGCTGGACAAGGAGTTTTCCTAGGGGCATGTAGTGATAGAGCCAGGGGAAGGGCCTTAAACTGAAGGACACTGGGTTTAGATGGGATATTGGGAAGGAATTGTTCCCTGGCAGGGTGGGGAGGCCCTGGCACAGGGTGCCCAGAGAAGCTGTGGCTGCCCCTGGATCCCTGGCAGTGCCCAAGGCCAGGTTGGCCACTGGGGCTTGGAGCAGCCTGGGCAGGGGGTTTGGAATGAGATGATCTTTGAGGTCACTTTCAACCCAAACCATTCTGTGGTTCTGTTGTGTGTGGAAATTTTGAGCTGACGTGTCGTTGGGAGGGAAGTTGACCTCATAATGCATGAATTCACAATTCAAGAATTTCATTTGGTTCAGATTCTTTCACCAGCAGAAGAAGTAGAGGTACCTAAAATATTTTACCCCAACTGCAAGCAGAAACCCAGCTAATATGATGGTACTTTGTGTACTGACAACCTCTAAGGTGTGTGAATGAAAAGCTGTGGTCTCTTTCCCTCTAGGGGAGAAATTTCAGTGCCACCTTATTCCTTTATTAAAGTAAATTCTGCTGGTCTCAGCTCACTTCCTACTGACTCTATTCCATATTAGATATTGCCATATAAAAAAAAAAGGCAAACAAATTGACAGCATCTGATAGTGAGAGTCCTTGGAATTGAATTAGCTCCTCTGTCAGGATTGAGGTCATTGCTGGGACAATGTAACAAAATAATTTTGTTCAGTGGCCTTTCACAGCAGCTGCATCTGAGAGCCAAAAAGTCCCTGTGCTTTGTTTTCAGTGATGTCAGGGAATGTCAGAGCAGAGATGCACCAAACAGTGGAGCAAGAAAAGTTATCCATAATGAGAATTAACTGCACCAAGGTGTGTTTTCAGAGTGGGGGAGGTCTGACCTGGTCTGGGGGAAGATGGGGTTTGTGCTTTGCAATTTTGCAATTGGAAATGACACTGATGACATCAGAATGACTCTGATTTATTCTTCACTTGCATAAATCATTGTGGGGCTTTATTTCTCTCACTCTGCCTTCTGTTTTCCATTGGGTTAGACTCAGAATTCAAGAGGAGATACTCTCAGGGTAAAATACATTACAGGACAAGGCAGAAACCTTCTGTGCCTTAAGAATTAGGTATTGAAGGGAGCAAGCAGCTGAAATATGTTAACCAGCCAGCTCTGACTCTCACACAAGGTCTGTGTTCACCTTTCATCTTGGGCTTTTTTGTTGTCTTTTTTTTTAAACCCACTCACGTTTGTTGACACCAGAAGAGTCTATGATTTTGTACAGGACTTTACAAGCTGTCTTACCTAAATAGCTCCCAGTGATTTGTAGCTGAAGAGGATTTTTTTCTCTTTCAGCAGTCTTCATCTGAGGCTTTCTGCCCCCATTTACTCATCAATACTCCAAAGAATATGATTCAGAATTTTAAAATAATAGCTGTTGCATTTCTTCTTATTTTGCTTTCTTCTTGATCTACCTTGCAAAAGAAAAAAACACCAAACAAAAAACTCCCTAAACATGGGACTAACCTGCTGTGCTTAGGTATTGTAGGCAGGTTCTATACAGTGATTAAACTGTTCTTTTCCTAGTTGATATTTTACTACTCCTATGGAGAACTTTTACCATCTATTTGATATACATGGAATAAATTTTTTATTCTACATTATCCACAAGGCAGAAATATTGACGTGTTCTTGCATACCATCCAGAAGTGAAACAGAGCTGGTTAAAAGTGTACCAAAGAATGAAAATGGCAAGTAATCCACTGAAAGTTCAAAATGAGGGGTTTTTTGAGCCTGGTAAGAAACAATTACTCATGTGAAATTTGTAACCTAAAATTGAACGGTTTTCTGGTCTCTGCTGTGCTATCAAAATTGAAGTATCGAAAGGAGAGATTTGTGAAATATTTACCTCACAAAGAAAGTGCTCTTCTGAGAGATGCTTAATTTAGAAAAAAAAAATTTCTTGGTGGTGAAACACAAGCCAGGCAATACTGACCTGGCACTGCAGTCACTGGGATGTTGGAGTGAAACTGCTGTTATAATTAGCTGCTCAATTAATTTCAGACAAGGATTTTTGATGCAAACCTAAAAATTCTTATGTCTCTCAAAACATGTAAAAATCCTGCTCTCCTCTGATACTTGAATTCCCTCCTGTCCATTTATACCTATATCAAGGCAATAATGCAGCCCTGGATTTAGTTCTAAGCCTTGTTCTTTTAATCTCTTTCCTGAGAGCATTGAGAAAAAAGCAACAGCCAGTGTTTAATTATCTCCTGCAGCAGTAGTGGTGCCCTGGGCCAGGGGAGGATTATTTGCCTCACATCAGCAATCCAGGGTTTCTCTGTGTGCTCTGTGAGCCACTTGCTGGGGATGTGCAGTGACAATACAAACTCAGCACCAGGAAACCACTCTGGAAAAAAAAAATGACAGCATCACTAGCACTGGCATGAAAAGAGGGAGTGCTGCTCTCTCACTTTTTGGGGTTTTTCATCACATTTTGAAGGCCTGCACGGTTACAAGGACTGGGGGAGCAGCATCAGAGCATCCACTCAGCTTAACTGAAACCCTCTGACTGCAGGGCTCTGCTGCTGGGCCTGGCCTTTGTTACATTGGTTTCAGCTACTCTCTTTGGGATGTTGTCAAGAGGAGTGTTCAGGCTGCACTTTGTATTTTTAATATTTAAAAGTAAGTACTTTTGCATCGAGAAACACTGAGAAGTCCCCTGCTGTTCTTGTGCTTGCAGGAACACATTTCATATCAATTTAGTTCAAGAAAAAGGGTGTATTGTTAATTTGTTCAGGGTTAGACTTCTTCCAGTTTAGTTCTGGTGGAAGGCAGCTTTCTCTCAACTCGTTTATGTCACAAAAAATTGATAGAAAGCTATTTGTGGGAGTCGGGAAAATTCCAGTTAATTTAAATCATCTTAATGAGAGAGGAAAGTGAGCAGAGATTTTCATTTTGTCTTTAAAGCTGTGAGGTAGAGGTTGAAGTGCTAAGAACAAGTTTCAGATGAGAAGAAAAGTTATGAACTTGATAAATTAATTAGGGTCAAAAATTAAAATATGACTGCAATTCTGTACCTCTGAGTCATTTGAATATACTTGGAATGGCAGTGAATAAAAATACTCAGGCTTACCCAAGCTAAAAATGTCATCATTTTTGGCTGACATAGGGAATATAGCTTAAAATCGTGTATGTCATTTAAATGCCAGAAATGTCTGATAATTCACAGGAAAATTAAGGCACTTATAATGACAGAGCTGTTTTATCAGTGTGATGCTGAGAATTGAACCTAAGCCCAGGCATCAAAGCAGTTCAGCAGGCTCACAGCTTCATTGGTACTCCTTGTTCCAGTTTTCCCAATCACAGCCACTCGAGGACTCCGGGATGGGGCCCATCATCGCCACTTTCCCAGGAAATCCTGACATCCTTTAGCAGCTCCTCTGTAGGTGGGAGCTGAACTGGCTTGGTTTGGTTTCTCCCTCCCTTGTCAGACCCTTGTGACAGGTGAGCACCGATTTCTGACTCCGTGCTTCATTGTGGCTGCATGCCGAGGCAGTTTGCTGTCAGTGCTCCGTGTCATTTCCTCTCTTTGTGCTGGTGACCCGTGAGGAGCTGCCCAGCAGTGGCTGCTCGTTGAGCACAAACTCGCTGCACTCCCCAGGCTGCGCTGTCGCCGCGGGTTTGCACAGGAGTTTTCAGCTGCTAGAACTGCATTTCTGTTTAAGTACCTTTTTTTTTGGCTGCAGGCCACGTTTTTGTTTAACAGTCAGGTCCCACTGGGTAGGTGATATCCTGGTTAGGCTCCAAATGATATGGGCTGGGTGAGATGAAGAAACGCTGGGTGTCCTAAAACCTGCTCATTCCTCCTGCAGCCCTACGGACTCTGAAGTGTGGGCTCACCTCACCTGTTGGCCTCCCAACCTTTAAAACGGGCCAGGAAAGCCTCACTTGAAAGCACAGAGTATATCCATCTGCTAAAGGTTTCTTGTTGCTTTTTGGGTTTTGGAGAAGTCACTTATTTAGGAGCACTAATGTATTGTTAAGGTAATAGGAGACAAAAGCAGCTGTAATGATTCCTCTGCTTTCTACAGGAACTCAGGGAAAACAACCAAAATGAAGATAAAGCTCTGCTAGTGTTACTAATAATACACTCGAAAATGTTTTCCTTCAATCTATCTTCCCTTCTATTGACTAAGAAGCTGAGTTAATAGGTTTGTTCACTTAAGACATATGTGTGGGCTTTTAATACATTCTGGTTGTTTCTCCCATCATTTTGTCCATGATGTACCAATCAATTTTCAGAGCTGGGCTTGCCGTTTTTGTTTTTCTTCCTGGATGTTGGTTTCTCTTCTTTTCAAGCTTCTCTTTCAAAATATGGATGGTCAGGATTGTCTCCTCATAGACTGTCTAGGGGACTCAGTGATGTGGCAGGGACAGACTTATCTGGGGATATTCTAGGCAGCCTCTTGATTTTATAAATACAGACTAGCAAAGCTTGAAAACAATTAAGCAAGATTCTGTACATCTAGAAAATGAAGTCAGCAAATTTAATCCCCTACATAATATACACTCCCTTGTATCCAATCTAAGTGACACGTGACATATTTAAATATAATTAATATGGAAGAAGCAGCACCTTGGGATGGTGCTATTCCTAGTAAAACCTGGACAGGAGGAAAACCTAAGACAGGTGGAACAGTAGAACACTTACACTGCAGTTTGATAGTAAATTCTCATTTATTTAGTATCGCTGTATATGAAGTAACAAAGCACTAATCCTCAGTCAGTAGCAGGGCTGGAATATAAACCTACACATCCTGCTTTCACAACCCCTGCTCTAGCCAGTAGACCCCGCTGCTTTCTGCTGGGTTTAGACACTTCAGTAATTCCTTGTTGTAAAGCAGGTGGGTGTTTCAACACATGCAGGTATCTCACCGCAGAAATGGCTGTGCAGGTATCTCACTGCAGGTATCTCACTGCAGGTATCTCACTGCAGACACGGCCGTGCAGGTATCTCACTGCAGGTCTCTCACTGCAGGTATCTCACCGCAGACACGGCCGTGCAGGTCTCTCACTGCAGACACGGCCGTGCAGGTATCTCACTGCAGGTCTCTCACTGCAGACACGGCCGTGCAGGTCTCTCACTGCAGACATGGCCGTGCAGGTATCTCACTGCAGGTCTCTCACTGCAGGTCTCTCACTGCAGACACGGCCGTGCAGGTCTCTCACTGCAGGTCCGAGCGCTGACACACAGCCCAGCAGTGCCAGCCTGCACCTAACGAACCCAGGCCGCCTCACACAGCTCCGATTTGCTCGGCAATGCCGAGGCTGAACTGTATTATCAGATCCAGCAGCTGCTCTTTTGTTCAGCCACAGGCTGGAATACAGGAGGTAAACAACAGCGGGGCTAAACAGCCCTCAGCAAGGGCTTGGGAAGCTTGAGGAGAGCTTTATTTTGCCTCTGATCCGACATCGACTCCACCTGTCAAGCCTTTAGTGCTCCACTGCCCATCAAGGCAGGAGCCACATGCCTTGGGTGGGGGGTCAGTGTGTGTCTCCTTTTTAACCAGAGGATGAGACCCTTGCTCAGTGAATATTTTGAGAAGTTTGTGCTATTTCTGATCATCAGATACACAGACTTTGAGGGGAGGAAGGATCAAACCAATCTCACGGGCCTGCCCTGCACAGCAGAGAATTGCACTGCCTTGCACAGTGTCCTGTGGAGCAGATACACTTTTATAGCTTTTGGCACATTTATGTGTCTGTTTCCCTCTTGATTTTAGCTTTTGTTTTACAGAAATGCTGACTGTCTGCATTATTCCTGCTCTGTGATAGCTGGCAGTTACCTGTCCTCTAGCAAGAAAAGAAATAGCATTTTTAAGCTTTATATGGAGTAAAAGATCCTGTAAACCCACTACTTAATGAAGAAAGCTCTCTTTCAAGAAAAAAAAGGGGATGGGATGGCAATTGTGTATTTTAAACCATTCACATAATATAAATGTTCATTTCTTTGTGAATAAAAAAATATATTCTGTCTGGACTTAATTTTTTTGTAGACAGCTGTAGATTCAGGTACAAACTACTGATTTTTTTTTTTCCTACAACTGATATTATTTAAATAAAATTTCAGTAATAATAATGGATCCCAAAAATGTTTTAGCTGGGAAACTCCTTTAACAGAACAAGTTCAATAGTTTGCTGCAGGGCTTATGTTTGTAATGTAATGCTTACGGCCAGATAGATTTATTATTGACTTAGTTTTTATTAAAAACAACAGAGAAGGTATCAGTAGCTCACTTGCTGTTAGCCAGTTATGTGAGGAAGGCATCCAACCCTTATATCAAAAAGGGCATGAATTCTGAACATGAAGATTGATTGATTCTTAAATGAAATACTTTTAATATTTCATGGGAAGGATTTTTCTGTGGCCAAGTAGTGCATACCACAATAAATGTCTCCTGGGCAGAAAGGAAACTTGTTTACTAAATTTCGTTTTCTTTTCTTGAATTTGGGCTTTTTCTACTCTGGCCCTGATCTATAGCAAACATTTCTCCCCTCTGCAGCCAACATCACTCTAGCAGCAGGTGGTGCTGCAGTAGAGAAACGTTCATACCAGTGGTGCTTCTGGTGTCCCAGAAGGTCTCCTAAAGGCTCGGGTCAATTAACACCCATGTGTTAATTCAGAATCATAGAACTGACAATTGGAAAAAAACAATAAGCAATTTCATTCCAATTATTTTAAAGTTAGGTAGGAAATGGAGCAATGTGATTGCAGGAATTAAGTTGCTGTTACAAGTGGAATTCTTTTACTCCACACTGGCTGCCAGCTCCTCTTTAACTTCTGACTTGCTTCCAGTACTGCCTGTAAACTTGTATGATATTTATATATTTATTGCCAGTCTTCCTCAAACTTCCAAAATTCCAGAATTCTATCATTTCAGTGATTGGAAGAGTGATGTGTAGGAATTTCACAGGTTGAAGAGGAATGTAAGCATTTACCTTGAATAGGGAAAAAAGTCTTTTTGCACAGAGCAGATATTTTAGTGACATCAAATATGACTGCAGTAGACTTTTTTACAGCCTGTTACAGACCCATGAGAGTCTCATGGCTGTTTTCATTCCAATTAAAGGAGCTACAATTTCTTCAAACACACACCACCACCCCATTTATAAAACTTCTGCAGAGTGGGAGTGTAACTTGATAGAAACTAATTGCTCTGGATTAAAGGAACAAGTCTGCAGCCTCCACATATTATATCAGCACTCAGAACAGACAGTGACGTTTTTTATGAGGAGGAAATTACATTTGAAGTACTCTCAATATTCATAATATCTTGGGCTCTCTCAAACCCTGGGTGTGGTGTTATTTTAATGGTGCACAGGGATTGGTTGTGTGGAGGAGGCAAAATTGGTTTGTCACAGATCCAGAAGTGATAAAGCAGATTTTGAAATGGAGATTAAGGCCTTGTGGAGGAGGAAATGACAGTTTTCTTTAATAGAAGAAATATTTAACACATTAATGCTCATTCATCTTCATTTTTATGTGCTTGCTCTGTTCCAGCTGGGTACATCAGAGGTCAAACACTCTGATTCATATTTTCTGAAGGAGTTTGTTTTCATGCTTAAGTTATCTTAGAAGGGAAAGTTCCTCCCTAAGAATGAACAAAATTCTGGGATTCATGGCTGTTTGTAGTCAGCTCCAAAGCTCCAACAGCCTGTAATCGTGAGCTGCTGGCAAAGTGTGAATGATGAGCCCCAAGCCTGGGAGGGGACAGGAACAGATGTGAGCTTCACAAATGGATCCTGTAAATAATGGCCTAAACCACAGAGGCAGACCTGTGCATGTAAATATATCATCCCTTTTTGGTATGTTTTTACCTCACTCCCAAAGAAAACTTCTCTGTGCAAAGGAGATTTCTGACCACTTACAATCTGTATGAAAATTCTCAGTGCAATTAAAAAGAGGTATGTTGACTCTTAATGAAGAGAAATCAATCCACTAATTTCATGCTATTTTTAAGATTAAACATTATCATTACTAGGTTTAGGAAAAATAAAAAGAAGCAAATATTTTCCCAGTGGAGTGAGGCCACAAAAAAGTCATGACCAGGTACTAGAACTTTTTATTTTTTCACCATCCCACCAGGCGAAGTATATGAGGTTATTAAAAAATCCTAGAATATACAAAGACAATCCCACAGTATGAAAAGGAAACTTCCTCTAAAGGCATGGTCATGCAAAGGCAGAGGGAACTGGAACTTCGGCTTTATCAGCCATATCAATATTTTACAGGAGTTACAAATGCACACAGATGCCAAGATATTTTATGTTGCCAAATGGTGCTTTTATTTTGCAGCACATGTTGTGCATTCTTTTTTAGAAGTGAACACATCTGCTGTGACTTCTTCCAATATCCATTTTTCCTTCCCTGCAATTTGGGCTACGAAGATTACAAAGCTATAAATCAGAACCATGGTGAAGGCAAAGGGATCTGATTTGCAAACATGGTTAATCTTTGCCTCTGAGGATGCTACGAGTAGTGCAGGGATGCTGGGGCACCCTCAGTGTTGGAAGGTGGCATTTCCTTTGCAGCAGGGGCTTCTGCAGGGAGAAATGGGAACAGTTTCAGCCAATGTTCCCAAATTTTTTAGTGATTAGACAAGGACACAGTCACAGAGCAACTGCTGAACTCTGAAGTTACTTAGGAGAGAGACAAGCAGGTGATGGGATGGGTGTGGGTTTCCATAGAATTCCAGAATGGTTTGGGCTGGAAGGGATCTTAAGGAGCATCTTCTTCCACCCCTGCCATGGGCAGGGACACCTTCCACTGTCCCAGGCTGCTCCAAGCCCCAGTGGCCAACCTGGCCTTGGACACTGCCAGGGATCCAGGGGCAGCCACAGCTTCTCTGGGCACCCTGTGCCAGGGCCTCCCCACCCTCCCAGGGAACAATTCCTTCCCAAGATCCCATCCAGCCCTGCCCTCTGGCACTGGGAAGCCATTACCCTTGTGCTAGCACTGCATGCCCTTGTTAAAATTTCTTGTTCTCCTGTTGGTCTCCTTCTTTATTTCTCACAATTCCTAACGTGTCACCAGCAGAGTGTGAACAGAGTAACTTTATATAGAACCCTCTACGCTGCAAAATACTGAAGCATTGCTTGATTCAAAATACCTTCTGTTGTTTCATCCCTGTAACTTCAGCCAAAATTCTTTCAAACTGTTGAGTCTTCGCCGCATTCACACTTTTGAGGGACATGGAGAGGTCCCTTGTGAAGGGGAGTGAGTTTTTTGGTGCAAATGGATGAGAGAATGATGCCTTGAGTTCGAGCTTGCATATTCTGTATTGCCTACTGTAAAACTCTGAAGTGTCTCCCAGCCTGCTGCTGCTGCTCTCTCATGCTAAGACAGACATAACAAAGTCTCTGGGTTTGCAGTCCAAGGACACCCAGGCTGTCCTGAGCCCAGAAATGTGCAAACCAACATCTTGGAGAAGGGGGGATGAGCTTAGGGAACTTACATCAGTAGCTAAAGTTTTAATTGGTGAATTTATGCTGATGTGCAAATAGACCAAACCTGTAAAAGTGTGAAGAACTCATGACTTGTCGTCCATCTGGGGGCCCATTTTGGCAGCAGCCTCTGGGCTCCCCAGGGTGTACCTTTGAAGGCCTTTCAAATAAATGTCACCTTTATTCCCTTACTCCTTCTAGTCTCTGTTTCCAGGTAGCCACTTCAGTCATCAGAACAAGCTGTGGCTTTTAGGGGTTTGCAGCAAACTGTTGGAAAAATGAGCAACATTTAGGTTTTTTGCCAAGTTAATATGTAAGAAAAATTGGGGTACTTGATAACATCAGAATTTGTTTGGAAGATCCAAATTTAGTCATAAGACAACTAATTCATGTTACAGTGACATGCAACAGATTGTTTAATTTTCGAATATAATTTATGTAATGATATCTCCACCTTGACAGTAGGTCCACATCTTTTGTGGCTTTCCTGGTCCTGGTCCATAAAATAAAGATATTCCATGTCTCTCCCTGGTACACTACAGAGACTGGCTTGAATTGTAATGTTTAGATTTGGGGTTCTAAAGGCCTATTCTGCCTACTTCTGTCACTTTACTACCTGTCTGTGGGTCCTCTGGGCTTCCAGGAGAAGAGGGAGTGGTGGCTTTCAGCAATGGGAGTAAATAGGAAGGGCAATTGGTTTTATCTTTTCCTTGTCACTGCCAGCTCTGCCCCCATCCCTTCCCCCCCTTTCCCCTCCCTAATATTTGTATTCTTACAAAAAATATTTTCTTCTCTTGTGGTATAGAAAGATATTTAAACTGCATCACTTCTTTCTGCTTGTGAAGTTTCAAAAAGAGAGATGTGGTGTTGGCTTAGTCAATCTGAATGTGGAGGTAAGGCAGCGAATAAAAGTGAAATGTTCCCATCAAGTCTTTCCATTCTCAAAACCAATAATGTCTCTATAAAGTGCTAGAGCAGCTCCTCACTGCTAAACACCAGTGACCAGTAGCCATTGGCTGTTTTTATTTTCACTGGTTGTTTACATTTCGCTCTTTACTGGTGAAATGCTTGAGGAGATGAAGGTTTTTTCCCCACAACGCCTCAAGTTAGAATTAAAGCTGGAGCAGTCTGAGCAGGAGTTAATTCATTCTGCCATTAAGCCTTCAGTTACACTGAGGCTTTATCATTCACTGCTAATAAATGGTATTTATAGTTGGCATATACCTCCTGTAGCAACAATAACAAATGTGTTGCCTGAGATAACCTACTTTATATAGCTGTTAAAAGGCACTTTTCATTCAAGTTTCACAATTTTAAAAATTCATTATAAACCTCTTGAATCCTCCAAGGACTGAAACAATGCATGAAGCTGGATGCTTAAAGTGCAGACCAGATTTTGAAAAGGGCTCAGAAGAGCCCACAATAGAGGGCTGATATTTAAGTATGCTAAGCACACAGCGGCTCCTAATGCAATACTTAGATCTGGGCTCTCAAAAGAGTTCACAAGAACCTCGTGTGCTGTGAGCTTTTGAAATACTGGCCATGTCACAACAAGCACTGCTGGGGACTTCACACTCCTCAGAATCTGCTAAGTCTGCCTTTGATTTCTCTGGGTTTCAAGCACTTTGGAATGCCTGGACCCAAACAAAGATCTGTGCTTTATGTGGGATTATTTCCTTTTATCTAAGAATATCATTGTTCCATCCCTTCCTATAATTAAATAAATAAATTTTTAAAAATGCCTGTCATGGTGTAAGATGTCTATAGGCTTAGGAGAACTGGGTAATATTCTTCTGACTGCTGTGTATCCTCACTAGTCTCAAACCAGCCAGAGCAGGGTTGTTCCTTTTGTTGTATAAGCACAGCTGAGAATTCTGTTTGGGCAAAGCTAAAGTTGGTAACTCCTGCCTTGCTTCTGGAAGCTTCAGTCTCTGGAGCAGCCAGTGCAGCTGAAGGTAAAAGTAAGTGTGTGCTGTGGCTTGGCAATATGGTGGGAGGAATTTCTGTTCCAAAGGTGTCAGTCCCACAGGAGGCTATGGTGAGGTGGGGATCGGGCTCTGCTCCCAGGGAACAGGGACAGGACAAGAGGAAACGGCCCCAAGCTGTGCCAGGGCAGTTTCAGGCTGAATATAAGGAAAAAAATCTTCACTGAAAGAGTGGCTGAGCATTGGAAGGGGCTGCCCAGGGAAGTGATGGAGTCACCCTCCCTTGAAGTGCTCAAAAACGAGTGGAAATGGCACTGAGTGGTGTGGTTTAGTGGGCATGGTGGTACCGGTTTGGAGGTTGGACTCAATGACCTTGGAGGTCTTTTCCAACCTTACCAATTCCACAAGGTCTCTGTCGCCAGTTCTCCATCAGCTCCTTGTGTGGCCTTACCCAACCAAGAAGGCTCAGACCTTTGGGGCCAGTCAGAGAAGTGAGCAAATGGGATGGAAACTTCTGAAAGCACACCCAAGATGCAGAAACCCCACAAAAACGTGCAATCCCTCCCTACTGCCTGCAGAACCAAGCCCGGACTCGCTGCTGCTTTTACAGCTCCAGGCCAGAGGAGCAGCCAGTGTGGTGGGTGGGCCCTGTGCATTGTGTGTCCTTGTCAGAACCATACTGTGCGTGTCAGATAAAAAGCAAAGCCTGTGGTAAAGAGAAAGAGCTTGAGTTCTTGCATTTGCTCTGCCTGATAGTGAGGATTTCATTTGGATGATTCAGCTTACCACTTCTACATTTGCTGTGAATCAGTATTGAAGTGTCATGTTGTAGGAGCTGCCTATTGATGGGAATTTAAATTAGCATTAAGGAGCAGCCACAGACTTTGCAAGATAATCTGGCTTTATTTGTGCCTTCC
Organism: Aleadryas rufinucha; assembly: GCA_013397815.1. NCBI lineage: Eukaryota > Metazoa > Chordata > Aves > Passeriformes > Aleadryas > Aleadryas rufinucha. The sequence continues at coordinate 435,631 of VZTH01016958.1, forward strand.
CTTCTTGGCTTCTGTGTGTGTATATCTTATTACCAGGGAAAATTACTTTTCTTTGTGCTGCCCTTTACAATTGTGAAGAAATTACACCAGTCCATTGAATGAAGAGCAGCACAGAGATTAAACACGGGGGGTGTCAATCTGCTAAAAGTTACTGTGCTAAACAGCCAGGAAACCCTTTGAAAGGCATGGCAGGGAAGGAGATATTGAATTAATCTCAGTATTGCCTGTGGCAATGCAAGGACTTTAGTTTGGGGGAGATGTGTTCTGTCAGAACAGGGCAAGGAGAGTTTTGTTCCCTTTGGAAGTGGTGCTGGAGAGTCCCTTACTGCTGTGCAGGAGGAGACACCTCTTGAGGGTGGTGCTGATTCCAGATTCAGGGAAGCAGAACGAGTATCCTGGAAGGAGTGATGAAATGCCTGTGTGGGAGTATGGATAACCAAGCTCTAAAAATCCTGTTTGATTAAATGCAGTGGGGCTGAGGATTTAGTCCCCATTTACAGCTGCAGGAGTGTGGTGTCCTTGTTACATTTCTGACTTTCAAATCCCTTAAATACCTAGGGCCAGGTTATCCTGGGGTATAAAACTGGGAAATTTCACTTAAGTTGAAAGCTACCTTGAGGTAGCTTGAGGGTGAGAGAAGGGTCTGATGTCAGAGTCCTTTTCAGCTAGAGTAATAAAATGGCTATTTTTTTTTCTCCTGACACTCACTGAAACTTTTGGGAAATGAAATGTATTGTCCCTGCATGCTTCTGGACTGTGTGGGAGTGAAGAGCTAATGGTGTGTGGTTCCCTTTATCCAACAGTCCTTTTCTGACAGGGGTTGGGCTGATTGTGACTGCTGTGCTCATAATTAGCAGAGCACCACGGTTTAGACCCATTTTAGGCTGTTTTCCAGGGTCCTGGAAAGAGAGGCGTTGTCAGGAGTGCCAGGCATTTGCAGCTGGCTCCACTCACTGACCAGTCTTTGGCTCCAAACTCTGCATTTCGAGCCTTGATGTGTGAGACAAAGCGTTGGGGAAGTTTGATTGACTTTCTAGTTATTACTGAGATCAAAGGCTTGCTTTTGTTTGTTTGTTTGTTTGAATTTTTTGCATCAGACTTCTTTATTCCACCACCTGGGCTGGGTTATTTATTGAAAGAACTGCATGCAGAGATGTTAAATTCCAGGGAAAACTCAGTGATCCAACATCACTCTCTATTAGGTAACAGCTGAATGCACTGCCATTATAGGAACTTAAACACAAGTTTATCTGTTTTTCCTGGGGAAAAGATTTAGCTTTCTGGGTTAGCCTTGTATGCAGGCAAATTGTGTTTTTCTCCTCTTGCAGTAGAAGACTGGAGCTTTCTGCAGTGTGGGTGGGAAGTCCTACCACTTTTAATAACATTACTCCAGTCCTAATTTGGAGTGAATTGGCAGTACCTTAATACTGGAATAATTGTCAGTAGTCAGAGTTCTGGTGAATCCTTTGGGGTCCTGGTGAATATGTTTGTTTTTTAACACAAACAAAACTAAAATCTTATATTTCAGAGGCTTACCTCTCAGCCACTCCACTGAGGTGGAATAGGTTCTTTGTTTTCCAAAATATTTTGAATTTATAAAGCAAAAGACAATCTGTTAATTCATATTTTCTGTATATATTCTGTGTCTGAAGGTGGTGCCTCTCCAAAACACATGACTGCTTATGGAGCTTTTAATAATATGTTGTGGTGCTGGTGATGATAACTCATATTTAACTAGGCAGTACCTGTCAGACGGCTTCTTTGCTGAGCCTGAGCGGGTTCTGAGCTCTGCAGCAGACTGAAAAGATGCTGGCGATGCAGTGATTAGTGGAGCTCAGAGTCTGAGAACTCCAACACTTGCATTTGGGGATGCAAATAATAATTTTTCCCTATTATGATGTTTCCACACCATAAAATCCCAGTAATTCTTACTCTACACGTAGATATTTCCAACATTACCTGAAATCAGCAGTAGATCAGCAGTGTGGGGTGCTTGGGATAGGATTGGAGCTGGGAAAACATTTAGAATTTTTTAATGAAACATGGTCCTTTGAAAAATCAAAACCACTATTTGCTGATGTCAAATATCATTTTAATCTCTACATTTTTCGTTTTAAAAGAAATATTTATAAACTAAATTTAGCTAAATGTATATTGCAAATATGCATCCTAATCTGAATTATATACATTTCAAACAACTGAATTTGCTACATTTCAAACAACTGAATTGTTTTTCAGGTAAAATACTGTGGCCAAAGGCTACTTCTGCAATTTTTTTTTTTTTAATTACAAAAGCTTAGGAACTTGGTGTGAATTGGCTCGTGGCCAAACACTTCATATTTCTCAGCTATCCAAAATAAACTACAGTGAGATAGCTGAGAGATCATCTCCTCAATGTATTTCTCCAAATAGAAGCTGATTCAGAACATTTCCACGGGTTCAGGAATCCTCAGCTGAGCTCTGAATATGGATTAAGTTCCCTTTCCCAGTGTCCAGCTCCTGGTGAGTAACTGAAAAATGCTGTTTGAGGTGCAGACATGCACAATGAAATGTTCCAAATCTTTTAGCTGAAGAATATCAACAGCAAACTCCAGCACTTGCTTTCTCCATGCTGTTGTTCCTCCATGTACCAGAAATGCTCTTTTTTTGGCTGAAAAATCACATCTTTGTCCTGAGAGAGGTGAAAGGCAGCTCTGACCCCAGTCTGGGTCTCTGAATTGCTGAAGTGAAGGGCCCTGTGCAGAAGGGTCCCTCAGCAAGGCTGGGAGCTGTGTGTGACCTGCCTTTGCATTGTGTATTTACATCTTTCCTGTCTGCTTTATCCTTCTTGTCCTCCCTACATGGAGTTTGTTTGTCCTTATTTACTTCAGGCTCTTGCATTTGATTTCCAGATAATCATTCTGTGGAAAACATGGACCTGTGCTGTTATAAGAGGATAAATAGAATAACTTCTATGGGAATTTGTTAGCAGGGTGTAATCTGGCTTTTAATGCCACCACTGGTTTCCTTCCTTCAGAGTATTTGCTTTTCCTTTCCCTGATTTTATGGTGTGTTCCCAAGACCTTTAATATCATCATGATTAATTCTTGTCACACAGTGGAAGAAGGACCCTGAAGCAAAACAAAAAACCATTTTTATCCAGAATCCACATCTATTACTTTTGCAATTATGAGGATTCGGGTGTCTTAATTAGACCAAAAATAAAGCAGGTTTATTCTTCAGATCACAACATTCAGGCTATCAGAGGTAAAGAGAGAAAACCTGAGGAAAGCTATTAAGGGCAAAATTATGCCTAACACTACGTGATCATAGGTAGACAGATGTTAGCAGCAAGGCAGCAGATGTCCTACTAGACAGCAATAAACACACTGGAGGCAAGAACACGTTTCCTAACGTGGCATTGGAAAGGAAGGGGAAGATGCAGGAGGTGCTCCCGCTCCTTGGTGTAGCAGACCTTTATCCTTCGTGTGAGCACCATGGATGGTCCAGATTTTAAATGCTGTTCAGAAAATTAAGGAGATTGAAGGATTTTCTTCAGATGTGAATTTTGTTTTTATTTTGTGCTTTATGATTGTGATTAAGTTTTGATAGTGCAGATCAAATTCTGCCTTGTTATAGGGCCAACAAACAAATACAGTGAAAAGCCTACAAGACCAGCAATTCCTGTGAGGTTTTTTAGTGGATGAGCTTTATCCTAAGCCTCCTTTTGTTATTTTAGAGATATCTCACCTCAATCCATGCTGCTCCTTCCTCTGGAAAAGGGAGCCAGGAGAGTTAATTCTTACAGTAGGTTTTGGATATGACCTGGTGGAATTAAGAAAATTGAAATATTAAGGAGAGGGAAAAACAGGAGAAATATTTTGAAAGAATAAGAAATGACTATTTGATATCTACAGGATGATCAGCATCCAGGAAGAGGAAACCTTTTTTTGGTAACACACTACTAACTAATGATTTTAAACAAAGAAATAAAAATATTCCTTAAGGTACAAGTGATTAATTACTGGGGGAGAGTTATGTCTACATGATAGAACTGAATAAATTACTGGTCAGGTTGCTTCCTGACAGAAATCATAACAGAATTCTGGTGCTGCAGATTGTCCCAGATGAAAACCAGTCCTGTTACAGTCTGGAGTAGCAAAACAGACTGTCCAAAATCTGCCTGAGCAGTGTGTGTGTCTTACAGGCACTGTTGCATCAAACAAACATCAGTTGTCACTTGTTAAGACCATTAACTAGACAAGTCCAAAATAAAACATAGACTAGAAAAGATACATCTTACATTCTACAAATGGTGTGGTCTGAAATCTATTAAAGCTGACAGAGAAGAGGGCTCTGAATTGGTGAGCAGGCTGATTACACCTCGTTCTTTATTCCCTGTTGACTTTGGGTATGCCATACCTTTCCATTTCCTGGAGAAATAAATTAAAAGTCAGAACTAATTTGCCTGATGGAGGGTGCAGGTGGAATTTTGTTCAGACGAGCATTTGCACATTGTGAAATCCAATTTAACCCCTTGATGGGGTATAGTTTATTTTCTTTTGTTGACAGCTTTGTGGCAGCTAAAATAGGAACCTGATTAAATAGAGACAGTGAGAGATTGAGGTCTTGTTCTAACAGCAGGAGGATCAAGGCCTCTAATCTTATCTCCCTGAACACTGAGATGAGCTGAGGATGCTGGCAGCGAGATAAGCTTGGCTATTTTGAGCTATAAAAGACCCCAAGAAAAGAGAAGAGGTGTGAGGTGTGGGCAGATATTTTTCACACACACAAATAATACTGCTTGTTTCAATACATTTGAGTCAAGTGCTTGGAATGTTCAGGATATTATAAAGGCAGTGATTGCATTTTGCTCTATGGGCATACATCAAAGGACAAATAATAAGCACTTGCTCCCTCTTTGCAAAGAAAATACACGTCTGCAAATTCTTAAATACAATTCATAATTTATAAACTACCAGGAGCACAGTAATAACAGTAGAGGCCAAGTAGGAGGAGACCACTTCTGGCAGAAAAGGAATTGCTGCTTCTTGCAGTCAAACTTTTAAATATTTTGAATGGAGTAATAACATCAAATCACCAAGGAAAGCCTTTTGTCAGGTTTAATGCAGAGCTGTCTGTACAGGACTGTGTGTTTATCTTTTGTTCATTTGTTTAGAAGTAACCAAAGAAATTATAGAAGTTCTATTCCTCTTCTTGTTCTACATATGGTGTTGGGTTTTTATGTTTTCTTGTAATATTTTGTCCCATTTCAAATTTCAGGATGTTAAATAAAACTGGGGATGAATGAAGAAAGGAAAGGAATGAGACAACACTGGGTTTCTATTTAGTTCTCCTTGGTTTACTGGGAGAATAAAGTGGGAGGAAAACCTAGACACAAGCATACAAAATGCATAAGTATATACTATACCAAAGTTAGTTATTTAAAAGGTAAGCCAAAGTAAGTGTCTTTAACTGGTAAAGGTTTAAAATGAAAGTTAAGTCAATTCAGTTCAGCCATGGACCTGTTTCCTGATCTGTGGAGCTCTGCAGATCTGTGCTAGCTGAAGATCTGCTGAGTCCATGACATCTACAGTTTAATCTTGTACTTTCCTGAGCACATTTTTGAAATTCCTTTGGTTAAAGATCAGTCTCCAGCACTGTCTGGCTAAATGGGCTCCTGTTGTCACCTGAGAAAGCACAACCAATACATTGTGTTCTACCTGGTGGGACCAAACTTATCTGATCAAAATACCACTGGTTCAGTTCCACTCTCGACCAGAATGGATTTTGAACTTCATTTTTTTTGTGTGTGTGTGTAGATGTAATTTATTTTTTTCCATTATGCATATCCAAAGCTCTCCATCACAATGTTCATTCCTGGCATATATTGCAGAGGAGCTTGGTTTGTTCAAAAGTCTGCGAAAAAAAAAGTTTAAAGGCTTTACATACTTTTTAAGGAGTTCAAACGCTTGGCTATAAGCAAGTTGTGCTCTCAAATCCTTGTGATGATTATTAACATTGATTTACACTTTTAATATCCAAACTGAGGGCGTGGCACAGTTAAACTGGACCATTGGCAGTGCTGTGCTGATAGCCAAAACCTGTAAGCTCCTTATTGGGATTGTTGCAAGGGCAGAACAGATCTTACACAAGGGGTGTGTGAGGTCTGAATTTTTCTGGGGTTCCCATCTTTCTTCTGAAGTGCCTTCAAAAAAATTTGTCAAAAAAGCAACTTGCAAACTACCTGTTTCCCTACGAGGCTTTTTGCAAAAAAAGAGAAGAAGTTGTTTAGCATTAACATGTAACTCATACTTCATAAGGCACTTCACTTCTGCTGCTTCTGCTAATCTGGGAGTCGTGCAGTAACAAATTTCTAGCAGTGGCTTGACTAGAGAGGGAGTACTTAACTACAAGCAGACCATGTGCTAAAATTGTGTTTGTCACTTAACATGGTGTTGCTGCTTTCAGAAACCTGATACTTAATTATATTACTCTAATTGGGCAGTATTGAGATTGAGAAATATCTATATTGATTAAAAAAAACCAAAAAAAAACCCAAAAAGAGTCCCTAAAAACAGCTTTCAGGGAAAAAAAAGGAAATATTTGGAACCAGAAACTGGTCTCGTTCCCAGAAAGGCCTGCAGTGGGGTTTGTTAAAAAATGCTGTAATTATCTGTGAGCTACAGCAGAACCACTCTCTGCACATTGGCATTTTCCCCATCCCACTCCAAGTGCCTCCCTGCAGAGGAGTTTCAATCAGAACAGCATATTTAAAAATCCGTGTCAGGTGTGCCATAGCCAGCTGAAATGCACATCCCTGCTTTGCTTAGGGATTATCCTGGGTGATCCAGAGCCTTGGTTTGTGCCGCTCCCCAGAACGCAGGGCCAGTGAGCTGAGCCTGAGGGATGGAAGGGAAGGCAGGAGTGACTCCACCTCAGCTGTGCTTGCCAGGGCCAGGGTAGCAGGGTACCACCCGTGCCTGCTGGTTAGGAATTCAGCTATAACAGCAGATGCAGAAAAAAGAGAGTATCAGGAACTTTCATTCTCACTAAATCAGTTTTTTTGAGGCTGGAGGTTATTGTGGTTCTCACCCAGATGATGCATTGTGCTTAAGGGAATTGAAGGGCTTTGGCTGATGTTTCATAGGGATAAACAGACAGAAAACACCTTTTTTTATCCTATCAAGAATTTTTCACATACCCTGACATTAATTTGACCCTTAGTCTGAAAGGGCAGGTATTAGGAAAGGTAGAAGGTAATACATGACTTAAGTGCCATTTAGTTTTAATTACTAATGGAATTGCAACATAGTAATCATCTGACAGTTAAATATTATTAGGAGTTTGCTCATCATTATTGGAGTTTTGCCATGATCTTTAATGGAAAAAGGACTAAATCTATTATTTTTTTGTAGGAAAATTTATGTATTAGGTCCTCATTATTGATTCTGTGCTAGGTCTGAAAAGAGACTGTTCTCACTGAGCACTAATTATGGGGTGTATTCATTAGTAAATACATTTCAGGGACTGAAGTTGCAATATCACAGTACTTTTGAAAAAGAACCCATTTTAAGATGCACTCAGAGTGTACTTGAAGCAAAGACTGGACTTTATTTTTTTTCTGTTGAAACAGAAGTAAGGAGCAGAATGTCTGGCCACTTTTGTTCAGGAAGTTTGCAATCTACTTTTCAAAGGATGTTACTGGTAATTTGTCTTAAATTGTGGACATTAATGCCAAATGCATTGATACATTTTAGCCAGATGCAAAAAGTCTCTTTTGGCATTTCTTTATTTCAGATAGATTTTAGTAATTCTTAAAAAGCTTCAGGTAGGATGCTGAAGCACCAAGTAAAATTGCTGGTTTGGCTGTAATGCTCTGTGGACAATTATCCTCGTGCTTGAACTGCAGCAACTGAATAACATTTTCTTTACACAACCATTGGGCTTTGGGTTTTTTGTTATTAAGTTGTCCTTGATACACAAGTTGCTTTTTTTACAGAGCACAGGAGTTGTGCTGTTGTCACAATCAGCAGTGTATTATTACCTAGGAGGGTCAACACTTTCCTGACAGAGTTTTCTCTTCATCCATGTGGAAATGGCATTATGAAAGTGGCAGCTCTGATCAAAAATGAAAATTCAATATTATTTATGCAATATACATCCAAATGATAATTACTTAAACAACACAAACCTGCTTAGAGGTGCTGCAAGATCCACGCTGCTCAATTCCAGGCTTTTTTCTGGATGTTCTGCCTTGCCCTGTGGAATTCATGATTTCCTCTAGAAGGGAAGAGAGTGTTTAAAGCAGGTGTGATTATACCAGCTGATTAGCATTCCTTCCTCATTGTCACAACCTGAGAGAGGAATTTTTTACTCTCCTTTTTCCCCAACTTTAGATTGCTTGATGTGGCAACACTGAGAGCAGCATCATCTCTCTGTCTATTTCCAACTGAATCCATGGCTGTGATATACATCTATCTAAGCAAATCCCATCAGATTTATGTGCTATTATATTTATGTAGTGGTGCTCATGCCTACAGCCAGTACTTGTGTGCAGATAGCCACACACAGGGTTATGGAGATGAGCAGAAGGTGTGATTGCCCTTAGCAGTGTTGGCAGGAGACTCTTGTCATATATGAAAATTAGGTGATTGGCTTTTGCATATAAAAATCATCTTATGACCAAGTTAATAGTTATTAAAGTTGTTAAGATAGTAATTGTTAAATACCTTAAGATAGTAATTGTTAAATACCTTTTAATTATGGAGTTTCCATGCTTTCTGTAAAATCCATGTCCCTCCCCAGCAAATGCCTGATTGGTGAAAGAAACTTTTGATGTACCTCAAAACCCACCAATCGAACTGGGCCATGGGGCTGGACAGTGGGGAATTCTGGGAAGGGTCAAGGGGTGTAAAGGGCAGGCCCCTACAAGGACCTGCCCGTTTTCCTCCTGGCAAGCAACAGGACACATCATCTTTGCTCCCCTGGTGCTGGGTAAGTGAGGGGGGGAAGGGCCTATCTCTGTTCAGAGACCTTTTATTTTATTTTAAGAGAATTTTGCCTCAGATTAGCTGAAGTTAACCCAGCGCTGAAGATTTCTGCTGTGGGCACATAGCCAGTTTGGCTTTGAGGATCTCCAATCCTGCGATCTAGGGGTTTTTCTATTATTTTAATTTAAGAATTCGGACTCTGTTAATTTTTTTTTTAATTCATTTTTCTTGTCATAAACAATTTTTTTTTAATTAAAACAAGAGTTGTCCTTGTTCCTGACACTCTGAAGTGACACTAAACCAGGAACTAGACTTTGGTGATCTCTGTGGGTCCCTTCCAGCTCGGGACATTCTGTGATTTGAAATACCCAGAGGCTATTGACAGTTCTGGTTGAAAGCTGATGCAGAACATGCAAAGAAGCGAATCAGAAGGAAGAAGGAGAAACAAACCAGTTCCACGTGTGATCCATTAACTTCCTGGCAGTTTGCAGGAGATCTGGGAAGAGGATCCTCAGTGGCTGCACTTCATCTCATTGCACTTTATGTCATCCTTGAGAGTGAAGGACACACTGGTGATTTCCAACATTTCCATATTCCTTCATCAATAAGTATTTAAATGATTCTCCCTCAATTATGAAACCACAGATCACAGTGTTCCTAATGATACTTTGATGAGTGTCATTTTTATTGTGTTTAAATTTTAAATGTATGTAGCACTTACAGAAGGACCTTTTCCCCTTACAAGCAAACAAAGATGTTACTTTAGAGAGATCTTAAACCCTCAGTGCATGAGTCAGATTTGGAGGCAGATTTATGGCGCAACAGCCATTGTTTGTTTGCATTGCAGCATATTTTATCCAGTGTCCCACAAAATAAAGTGCTCACTTGATAACAATAAAACTTCCAACAAATTAATTGCTAGAAGCCTTTGAAAGATAAAGAACATACAAGTGGTGGCAGATGACTCTTTATCCCTCTCTTTAATTTGTTTTGGCCATTGATTACAGTGTTTGCAATCAGTGGAAGCACTGTTGAGGGTTGGCTGGGCTGTGGGCAAGCGCTGTGCAAGAGAGATTTGATGGAATTCCACTGTGCAGGAGCCCAGCCTGGTGTGGAGCTTTTAGGAGAAAAATTGAAAGCTTGCCACAGATCAGTCATAATGGGGTTTTGATATTAATTCACCTCAGTGCTGGGTTGACCCTGAGCCCCACTCCCTCTATTCTGGGTGGAGTTCATGCTGCATTTAAACCTGGATGTCTCCAAGTGGAATTGCTGTGCTGCAGTAAATGTCCCAATAAACTGTGCAGTTCTCCATATAGCACCACTGGGGGGGTGTGTATATGCAACAACATGACAATGGAACAGGAATTCTCAAGTCTATCACCAGCTAAAAACACAGAAGAAACTGAACTGGGCTCTACTGCTTGAATGTGTTTGTACACCACAGACATTTATTTTTAAATTGTTTTGATTTGCTCTGAGTGTTCCTGAATGGAGGATGCCCTCTACATTTTCCTCGCCCAAATAATGAAACCACGGGAGTCAAGGATGCCAAGTGGGGGTGTAAGAGTGAAGCTCTGGGAGTGTGATGATAAAGGCCAGGCTTTGTGTGATCTGAACCTTCCTTTTGCCTGATTCACAGCACCAAGCAGCACCAGGCTGTTCCTTCTCCTATTGACTTCAAAACAGGGCATGAACTTGTTCACCAACTATAGCTTCCAAGCTTATTTGTAAACAATTATCTTGTGAAGTTATAGACAAAAAAATATCTCTTGTTGTAACAGCCTGGCACCTGTAGCTCTCTGTAAATGTGATAATTATGATTAGAGGGAGCACACTGAAGTATTAAGACCTGTACTAGGATTTAATTACCCACAGTTTCAAATCAAAAGACAGCTAAAAATATTCCATGTGTGGTTTAGTTGCACAGGGAAAAATAATTCCAGGTTCAGTCCTTTGGTTGTAGCTCTGGGGGTTAAGCTGCAGTGTACACGGGATTGGTGTGTGGCTCGTGTGCCACAGCACACCGAGTATCACCTTTGGGTGGCTCCAGGCAGCTCCCCTGGCCTTCCAGCTGAGCCATGGCACCAGCTGGCTTGGCTTTAGGTGTGTGCACCCCTGTCCTGTCCTTGTCACCTGTCCCTGAAGTGCCCATCTCAATACACAGGCTCCCCAGGTAAAAAAGCAGTCACAGACTTGATTTAAAATATCCGCCCCCAGCTGCAGTTCAAATGGGAGCTATTTCTGGAGACAAGGCTCTTGAGGCTACAGTTAACATGGAACTTTCTAAATGGATTTAAACTGTCTGGTAAAGCAATTACAACTGGGGAATTGCTACAAAGTCAAATCTTCCTGGAGCCTTGGAAGTACAGATTCTGGCTTCTACTTTTTTTTTTTTAAAAAAAAACACCAAACCCTTATTGATTTAGAAACACATAAAATCCGTACTGAAAAAGTTTGGACGTACTGCAAAAGATGAGTGATTAAGATGGGCATGCTTCCAAAACAACCCAGGACACTTGGCAGAGTGGGTGAAAACAGTTTGTTTTTCACTTCTGACCAGAAGCATTTCAATATGCTTTCAGTAGGAGAGATTTCCAACTCGGGAGAAGGGGTTCTGGAAGTCTTGGAGATCAAGCTGGAAAATCAGTGCAGTGTGTGCTCCCACAAGCCGCTGAGTGCACCTGGGGGCGGGGGGGGGGAATGCCCAGGGATTGATCAGGATAAACAATGCTGCCAGATAAATCACGTGGGGTCTGTCAGACAACACTGAAATGCAAAATAAGGTAAAACCTACTTCATAACACCTGATTTTCAGGTAGAATCTTTTGATCTAATCTTGCTGCTTATTTCCCCCCACAGTGTGCAGGTGAGTGGCTTTTCCAGGATTTTCACAGCATCCGAGCCCTAAGTGGAGAGCTGTCGGATCACTGGGAAACCAGCAGGGTGAGGTTGGATTTATGTTGTTGTCCTTGCTGGTGACATTTAAGTTTATTTGTGGTGTTTATACTTTCTGGAAGGTGGAAATGTGGTTTTGGGCAGACAGAGGGGTGCTGCTCTTCAGGTGTGTGCTGAGACACAGGGAGGGGAGACAGGAGCACAGTTCCCCCCTCCTTCCTCAGCTCCACCTGGATTTAAAAGAGAGGCAGCTGTCACTGCCTTCTCTGTGGGATTTATCCTGTTTTTTTTGGTGAGGAATGATTTATGAACCTTTCCAAAGCAAGGCCCACTGGCAACCCAGGTGAAGGAACACCTCACTTTTGTGTTGAGATTGGGCTTTTGAGTTAGCCAAGGATAAAATTGTTTAATTCTAGAAATATACAGAGGCACATTCTGGGCATCAGTGAAAGTAAGTATTTAAGGTTTCAGTGGAATAAGGAATTTCTGTGTTAGCAGTAAGATGTTGTCAGTATTTAGATGTCTTAATTTTATTTCATTCTCACTTTAGTAGATAAATACTTGCAAATTTTGTCCCTCTGTTACTTCTGTCACTGCACATTACAGGAGTCTCTTGTTCTCTGTGGTCTGATTTTTTTGTTTCATTAAATCAATGTATTAAGGGACCTGTTGAGAGTCAATAAGTATGGAGAAGAGAGTAGTTGACTTCTTAGTCTAGCAGACAAAAGATACAATGAGGTTCAAAGGCTGTATGCTGAAACTTGGGAAGCTGACTTGAGAAATGAGGTGATTTTTATTTTTCAGAGAAGGTGAGTAACAAGTGAAGGAACTTGCCAATAGTTTATTGCTTTCTATATCACTTTGGTTTTGGACTTTTGCTTGTTTTGGTTGGTTGTTTGGTTGGGGTTTTTTTAAGATTCAATGGTTTTAAGGATGTTGAAAATCCAAATTTTAAAGGGGATTCTTTGAAGGAATCCTGTGGTCCGTCAGTCAGATGTTACTGCATTGTGTCTGGCCTTTATCCTCTCTGAATTTATAAGTGCCACTCATTTTAATGGCTGAAGAAATGCCATGCATTTTAAAGGCTGAGTTTTAAGGCCCCAGCCTGTTAAAGTGTGTAGGTACATGAGTGGAGAGGGACCTCAAGGCCTGGGATTGAGCTGTTTATCTGTTGTGTATTTGTAACAATTAATACTGTGGAGGTGGAACTTGGTGTGTGTTAAGAGAGTGTCAGTATCAGCTTGGTGAAAATTAACTTGTAGCTGTTTATTAAAATGTTCTCCCTGGAGCACTGTGTTGGTTGTGTTGGACGTCTGGACCAGATGGACCTTGGGCTGAGGATGACAGCCCAATGTTCAGCTCAGCTCTGTACCACCCTGTCCAGCACATCTGTCAGGGAACACAGCTAAAACAGGGCTTGCTCTATTTTTTGGTTTTATATCCCCCCATTTTGTGTTGGCAGTAACCCTTTCCCTCATTAGGAAAAAGATCTTGTGTAAGAAATTGTCAGGTTAAACCAGTATTTATAAAATAGCCTTTTCCATGCTCTTGGGAAGGACTGCAATAATATAAAACTTACCTTTGGTTTAGGGCATAACTGGGAAATACTGTTCCTCTGCCCTGTGTCACAAATGCAGCTGAACAGATATTGGTGCATTTTGGAAGTAACTTTAAATTTTCATCCTTCCTTTCTAGGGAAGGAATATTAAATTTTCTGTAGCAGTGCAGTCTAATAGGGAAACCAGTTTATTCTTCGTTAATTTTCTAGTAAACCCATTTTATGACACTCAAAAACAAATGTTCAAATGAAAGAATTTCCAGTGCATGCAGGTCTCTTTTTGAGTATTGTCTCCTGCAGTAGCCAGAGATTTTAGCATAAACAATTCTGGATGTTTTCTATGATCAATGTAATCAGAATTATGGAATCACAGAGTGGTTTGCGTTGAAAGGGCCTTAAATATTATCCCATTCCACCCCCTGCCATGGGCAGGGACACCTTCCACTGTCCCAGGCTGCTCCAAGCCCCGGTGTCCAACCTGGCCTTGGACACTGCCAGGGATCCAGGGGCAGCCACAGCTTCTCTGGGCACCCTGTGCCAGGGCCTCCCCACCCTGCCAGGGAACAATTCCTTCCCAAGATCCCATCCAGCCCTGCCCTCTGGCACTGGGAAGCCATTCCCTTGTCCAAAGCCCCTCTCCAGCTTAACAATGTGTGAAAAGTATAGCATCAGTTTGGGGTTTTAGGTATAAATCAAGCAGGTTTTTCTCAGCAACATTTCAGAATGTGTAAAAGAGTTTACAGGTTAAGTCCTGCCCGGCTGATTTGATGTCTGGGCATCCCCCTCTCCCCTGCCCTATCAGGTCTAGTTCCAGAGGAGCAGCCACAGGAAAAAGAGCAGCACCAGCTCCGTGTTAACACGGCCACCACAGACCCCCAAGGGACCACTCAGCCCAATGAGGGTTGATAACTGAGCTGGCAAGAAGCTCAGCGGTTGGAATAAAAACAGCATCAGCTTTTCAGATCATACCCTTCTCTAATGTAATTAAACTCTGAGTCACAGACCTGGAGTGAGGCACGCTTCCAACGGGGGCTGTTTCCTGAAGGTCAGCTGGAGAGCAGAGTATTCAGCAAGTGCACGCCAGAGAGATGTAAGTTCCCTGGTTAGGTTTGTGTTTGAAGAGCTTCCCAAGGCCTCACTAAGTTGGGAAATTGCCCACTCAAGCAATAAAACATAATAGCATATGACACTGCTGCTTAAAGTGATCCTGTATGGGAGAGCAGATATGAAATAGAGAAACTGATTCAGATTCTCCCTTTGCCAGGTTTGGTGAAGCAGAGCTGTCAGTTCTCTGGCTTGTCCTATGGCTCTTCTAAAATAATGGGCTTGATAAACAGCATTCAAAATCTGTTTGATTCATCTCCCCATACTCATAGGTGTGGATTTGATATTACATCTCACCAGCTCTTTTTCCCTGAGACTTCCTGATCATCATGTTCCTGCTTTTGATGTTTTCTCACTTAGCCATGCCTGACGCAGGTGAGGGAATTCCCATTCTCTGCAGTGTTTGCCAGGAAGACCTGATATGGAAAGAAAGCTGGGAAGCTGAGAAGTCTCCTGGCCTGCAGTCATCCAGTGCTCACCATGAGGAGCAGCTCCCCTCCTATGAAGCTTTCCAATAAAAGTGCAAGTGATTTGAAAAAAAATATCTGCAAAGGATGTCATAGAATCATGGAATGTCCTGAACTGGCAGGGACCCACAAGGATCATCAAAATCCAAACCTGATGTCACAGGCGTGTTGATGGGTGGAGATATTTTGAGAGGTATTATGGGATGTATTTTAGGCCCTGTTGAACTTTAATGATGTTTAGGAATCATTTGATATTTATGAAAACTTATTTGATTTCTAAATAAATGCGTTGATTTTTTCATAAGTAAATTGAGTAATTGATAGCTCTTCAGGTAAGTGTGGTGCTGAAAAGCTTTCAGCAGAGAAATTTTCCAGCTTTCTGCAGTGTTCTGTGAGACTGTAACATTTCGTGAGAGCTGTCTTTCCCATGCAAGCTATTCAAAACAATATTATGGTTTTCTGTAAGCTATTCTTTCTATCTTGCACCTGCAGTTGTTGGTAGAATTGTTACGATACTGACTAGAGAAATATTTTGAAATGGTGGTTGTAGGATTTGACCAATCACCCTGGGAGGTGGGTGACCAGAGGTCCAAGGACCTTACACCATGCCAGAACACTAAAGTATAAAAGGAGCGATATATAATTAAATAAAAAAGCTTCTTCTCCCTGCTTCCTGGACCAAATCAGTGTTCCTTCTCTCTCCCTCCTCGCGATAACAGCGACAGGTAAGTCCTTAACAAAGTGTCCCATTGCTCAGCTATCCCAGAAGTATTAATTTCAGTACCTGGATCATGGGGATTTCTGTGATTTCATCAGTCTGGGGGCACATTCATGAACAACCTTAACCAAAATATCTAGGGCCTGGCTGTCTCTGAGTAACAGGTGAGACTGATTCTTGTATCACTTGCAGGATGGGATTTATAGGTTAAAGACAAAAACCTTGTAGCAACATCTGAAGAAGTTGCTGTCAGTGACTAAGAGTTGCTTAGGAACATGATGGTGAAGATTTACTGTGATTTTTCAGAACTGCCTAATTTCTTTATGAATAACCTGTTTACCTCTGACAATTGCCTGTTGCATCCTCAGGTAATTATTTTAAATTAAATTGGACCTAGATTCTCATACAATTGTCTATTTTGCAATGTTCATCTCATCTTCCACGGCTGTGGTGCTTTATGGATGTAGTGGGCAGTGCAAATGCAGTTTTTCATTCGCAGCTTCACTGTGGTCCTTTGAAACTCTCTGCCAGAAGTTCCAATGAGCTTACAGTCATTTTCTTGTATCTCTGCTCATGATCACATGGTGGTTTTTCCCCCTTTAACATCTCTGAGGAAGAGTTCAGCAAATAAATTGTTCAGAACAGGTGAACCAGAATGGCAGAAGTCTGCTGAGCACTTTAATTGCTGTCCATTAAAAGTGCAAAGCTGTTCTGCTATGATCAGACACCCTGAGATGCACCTACAAAGGATCCTCGTTCCATTAATTCTGTGGATGCTGCTTCTTATGTAATGAAAAATTAAGAGAGCTTTGACCAAACCTTGGGAACAAAACTCAGCAGTTAGCAATGGCAACCCAATTAAAATACTTTCCATGTACTTGTTTTTAAATATTCATGCTATTGAACCATTCCCACTTAATGCATAAATGACAACATAATATCCAACTGTAACAGTTGGTGGAAGCCATTTTAAGTAGCAGTTTAACAAACAGAGATGGATTTTAATTTGCAATGCCAGTTGAGCTGTAATAAAAACTAGTATTCCAGCTGTGAAAAAAAAAATAAAACACAGCTTGGTTTAGAGTTATTTACAGATGTGTAAGGATTTTTTTATTTTTTCCTTAAGCCATACAGTGGAACCATTTGGTCGTTATTCCTTTCAAGAAGCATTTGTATCAGATACCCTTCCTACCCTGAATTTCTGGAATCACACTCTTAAGAAAATTCACATTAAACTATTATGACAATTCTTAAGTGCTCATTGATTACAGGATTCAATTTCCTGTTGGAAATGGGACTGTTCAGTGTTAATATAGCTGTTTACTTGTTTTTATGGACTCTGATGAGTTTCTGTTGACTTTGAGATAAATCCTATACTGCTGTCTTTGAATGATTTCCATGGGCTGGCATTGTTGCTGTCTCCTGGAGTGTTATTAGGATTCTTGCAACTTTGATTTCTGTTTGTTTATCCTTCTCAAAATATCAGCTGCTGGAATCATGATATTTTGTGAAAATTTTAGTGCTTTGTCTTTAAAAGTGAAATTCTCAGTACCATGACAGAAAAGTCTGCAAGTAAGGGCCAAGCACATCCTTGAAATCTCTTCAGAAACTCAAAAAAAAAAAATCAAGTTTTTTTTAGCATTAGGTTAAGGCAAGGAGAAGACAGGTCACATACTGTAAAGCAAGCCTGGAGGAACAGCTCTTGGTGCAGCAAGAGGTCGTCACTGAGTAGCACAGTGACCTCTCTGCCCTGCTTCATGGCTTTATTTAACACATTATGGCCCCTGGAGATTCATCTCTAACTAAACACAAGTTCTCATGGCCAAAATGTTCATTGCCCTGGGAAGGGTTAGATAAAATACTTCTATTATTTGGATTAGGGGATTTAGTCAGCTTTCTTGCTTTTCAGGTTGGTTGGTTTGTTTGTTTGTATCAGCATAGTTTTACTGGAGTCCAAACAGTGGTAAAATGGACCATATTTTAAGCCAAGCACTCAGGGGCCTGCAAGTCTGCAAACAAAAAGCAGAGCAGCAAAGCTCCCAGAGAGGACAATCTGCAGAACTTATTGTCCTGAAGTGCTTTAGTGAAGGAGTAAAGTTCAGAAAATAAATGGAAGCAGCTTCAAAGACACAAAAAAGTTGGGATTAGATGTTTGAAATACACAGGCAAACAAAGGAGAGGGAAAACAGGTCTAGTGCTGACAATCAGGCTTTAGTAGAGGATAAGAAAGGATACATATCAAGAAAAGAGCTGGAGTGCCTCAGGAAGTGTGGCCAGCAGGTCAGGGAGGGGATCCTGCCCCTCTGCTCAGCCCCTTGAGCCACCTCTGGAGTTCTGTGCTCAATTCTGGCCTCCACAGTTCGAGAAGAACAAGGAGCTGCTGGAGAGGATCCAGCAGAGGCCACAGAGATGATTTGGGGTCTGGAACAGCTCTCTGATAAGAGGAGAGGCTGCAGGAGCTGGGCCTGGTCAGCCTGGAGGAGAGAAGTCTGAGAGGGGATCTCATCAATCCACACAAATATCTCCCAGGGCTGTCAGAGGATGGTGCCAGACTCTGTTCAGAGGTGCCCAGTGACAGGACAGGGAGTAATGGGCATAAACAAAACCACAATGAGTTCCACCTCAATATGAGGAAGAACTTCTTTCCTTGGGTGTCAGGGAGGCAGAGCACTGGAACAGCTGCCCAGGGAGGGTGTGGAGTCTCCCTCTCTGGAGACATCCCAAAGCCACCTGGACACATTCCTGTGTCTCCTGCTCCAGGTGACCCTGCCCTGGCAGGGGGGTTGGACTGGAGGACCTCCAAAGGTCCCTTCCAATCCCAACAATTCTGTGATTCCCTGACTCTGTGCAGGAAATCACATCAACTGTGCCTACCTGAGATTCAAGGTTTCCTACTTTAACTAAAATTTTTCAGAATGGTCACAGGTTTCACTCTAAGCAGCTGAAGCAAAGTGCAGGACTGTGGAAAATACTTCAGTGACAAATGGAGAAGCTGCAAGTAAATGTCTGAATGATGGGCTCCTTAATTGGGAATGACATCACGAGAGTGTGACAGGAGCCGCCGTGGTCTGAACTGCGTGTGCGTTAAACAGATGAAGAGCACAGCAGAGCTTGGCGTGCTCAGGAAATGTTTGGGAGGAAGGGGATTGTGGGGAAAGGGTGAATCGCACTATGGAGTATGTAAACCCCAGAAATATTCTTGAACACTGCAGGGAAATTGATAGTGCATCTTGTGAAGGACAGAAAGGTTAAAAAAAAAATCCCCTGAGAAAAGAGTTTCGAAGAACGTAACTTTTACAAAGTGTGAAGGATTCAGTTCCACCCTACAGCAACTGTAAAAAGTCATCTGTTTCCTTCGTGGTATTTTTTTTTTTTTTTTTGTATTTGAATTTAATTACCTTTTCCAAAAAATGGGTAGTGAAGCATTTTGCATCAGTGCATGTCAGGTATGAGAGTCCTCAGCTGCACCAAGAGGTGTGGGAGGTGTATCCTGCCGTGCTGTCAGGCCCCGAGCCCAGGGGGCTTTATCTGACAGACAGGAGGCAGGGTCAGCTGGTCCTTTCCTTAGCCCTACCCTGAACTGGTGGGAGAGGTGTTGGCTGCCCCTGGGTCTGGCTCTGACTGAATAAACTCTGCTTGAAGGGCACCTAAAGAACCTGTCAGTGGAAAGGCTAAGGAATAATGGCTCCTGTCTGCAGCCAGGACGAGAACTTCTCTGCCTCAGTTTCCTTTCCTTCTGAAACAATAAATATCACTGATGTGTAATTCTTCTGGGAACAGACTGAGAACAACAATAGGAAAAACAAATGGGAGTATAACATGAAATCTTGACTTATATGCCAAGACATATGTAGGAAAGATGAAGAAAACAGGGGGCAATAATTCCCTTCCATCCTTCTGCAGGATTGCAACACTGAATAGCCATCTTCTGGCAGGAATTTGCTCATGTACATTCTCTGAAAATACTGACATCCATCCTGCCTTAAACCTTTTGAGATTCCAGGAGACACTTTTCAGAACTGGAGCTGCTTGCTTCGCTGCCTTCAGGGCTGGATTCCTGTCATTCTTAGTTAAAAGCTGGTGGCACGGCATTTTTGCAGAGGGCACCAGTATTACTGCTATGCAGATCACTTAATTATTCCAAGTGTTATGAGTGCAAGTCTCTGAAGATGACAGAGGCATGCAGGGAAAGCTGAAATGAGAGGTAATGGAAGGTAATGAAAAAGTCAGAGGTAGACAAGATGATCCTGTGATGTGAGGTCGAACAAAACAAAACACTTAATAAAGGACTGTGGAGCTGGAATTAGTCAGGATTGCTGAATGGGCCACCAGTGTCACCAAAGCAATATCCTCCCTTCGAGTGGGGAATGTGCAGGGTCACTGCAGAGCAGAGTGAACACCCCACGCTCCCTGCAGGCTGCTTAAAAACTAACAGTGCACCTCCTGGAAAAGGTTTATCCTGCGTTCAGCTGCTCTTAGGAACAGGAAAGATGAAGCTTCTTGAGGAAAGTGACAAAGCAAACACAAAATGACTGTCACCCCCTCGAAAGGGCTGCCTGAAAACTATAGGCTTTCCTGAGTGAAGGATGCAACCAAAGGCATGGACATCTCCATTAAATCTTTTGCCCAAAATGAAAATGTTATTAAAATTTAAGAAAAAAAATTCACAGAAAATAAGTAACATTTACCTGATTATTCAGATCCAGGACCAAACTATTCATTATCAGGATTTCACTTCATGACCAGGATTAGAATATTCATTTATATGGGAATATAGGTTTATAGGGAAGGAATATATAGTTTATGAGGAAGGGACTATAGGAAACCTTGCCACACCACCTTCCTTCTGAACCTCCCTGCCAGGGATCTTGTTGGTGTTGATTATTGCATTTATTTATTTGAATTGAGAAGAAACTGCAGTCTCTTTCTGGCTTGGACCATGACTCTACTGTGCTAGGTATTTTGCAAACAAAAATTAATAAAACACTCCCTTGTCCTAAATCACTTTTAATCTTAAAACTGATAACAGATGGATACAGGCAGATGGCAGAGAAAAAAAAAAGTGACTAGGTCTGATCAAGAATGTTTTCTCATCAAAACCATGGTGATTGATAAGCTCTCCTTTAAACAATTTGGATTTGATAGTCTTGACAAAAGTTTTGCTGAAATGTAAAGGAGAGAATTTCCAGTTAAGGTAAGGGGGACCAGCAGGGATTAATGATGATGTCAGTTAAGTCAGTGTAGATGATCAAAGTTCAAGTGTTTCCTCTGAATTAGGTATGAATAAATCGGGCTTTCACACTTTCTGTGTGACTGCTACTCCTGCACTTATTCTGGAAGAAGGCCCTGCTGATTTTAAATACACACACACACACACACACACACGTGTATGTGCAGGGACACACCTGCTCACACACCCAAACACTCATGAAAAAGTCTCAGATTTGTCTCACTGCAGAGCAAGACTCAAGTTTTCATGAGGGAGCAACTTCCATTTTCTATGTACATGGAGGAGAAAGATGCAGGAAGGGAAAGAATAGAAAAGGCATTTGCCTGAAAGGCAGATGTCTGTGTCAGTCTCTGATTTGGCTTCAGCGCTGGTCCCAAACTGCTGCAAACGCAGCTAGAAGGGAGAATTTCCATTTTAAATCCTCAGCTGTGTGCTCTTGGGGTCCACACTTATATTTGTTTTAAAACTTTGGGCAACAAGGTGGAGTTGTGGTGATCCCTTACAGAGGAATGGCCTGCGGGCTCTGTGAGGGGTTTCCTTAGGGATTGCTGCTCTCACAGGGCAGAATTCTTCCTTCTGAGTTCTCCTTCCCCACTTTCTCACCTCACAAGAACATTGCATTTCCTCTTTGGGGAGGGGTCTCCAGCTGCACCTCCTGAGTGTCCTTCACTGGCAGCACTGCAGTGAGAATTCTCCAAGGAGTTTAAGCCAAGAGGTGAGTGGATAGCTGAGGAATGGGAAAAAAATCTTGTGTGCCATAGAGTAATTTACCTTTCTATTAAAAATAGAAAGATAAATTATCATTATTAATTATATATTAATAATTATATTAGATAATTATATATAATATATAATTATTATTATATAATTATATATTATTATTGTTACTGTGTAAGAAAGTTGTTTCTGTAACCTTCGGAGGGTGAAATCTCTGATGAACCGCTATTGGACACCCAGTGAAAATGCTTAGCTCGATATGAAATAACCTCTCAAATCACAACAACAACAATAAAACATCTTTATTTTCAGGATGTTTGCCATACACTGCAAAGAATGGGAAAAACAAAGAGGGATCTTTCTGTCTCATCCCCTACAATTATCCCAAAGCAAAGGTTTTTAAAGCAAATTTTAAGGAAGAAATTTCATTTGCAAATGAATGTACACCTTATTCAGCACTAAACTGGCAATATCAAAGCTAATTGAGGGTAGGTACTAATTGGAAGTCCCATTTACAGAACTGAACGGTGGAATAGTGTAAATATATGTTGAGATGCAAAAGATAATATTATTTCAGTACCAGTATCCCTTTCAGTGGTGTGTGGGTACAAGCAATTAATGCATCATTGTCCCCTCTGTTTTGACATATTGCAACATTTTGTCTAAGATTAATTTTAATACATTGAAACTCCCGTAAAATAGTTCAATTCCTACTCATTGTGATAATTTTTGGGGATAAAATCGAATTTCATGGCTTAGATAAGCCATATTTCGTAGGTATTTATCATGTTCAATGTTTTATTGACTTAATAATGTTTCTTAAGTTTCCTTTGCTGCCTGCTGGGTCATTTCACCATGAACAGACCTGCACAAACCTGGGGAAGTTTAACCCAGGCTTTGAATGACATTGCTTAGGACAAGGGGGTTTTCTTGCAAACCAGATCCACTTCTGTGAGGGAGAATAGAAATACAAACAAGACTGAGTCTTTTTATTTGTTTTATTTTGTTTTTGTCTTGTCCAGAATGGAGCAATCAGTAGCAGACAGTGAAGTTTTCTCCCCTAGCAGGTACAAATTATTCATTAAAATGCCAGAGTTTTTTGACTTTTTTTTTTTTTTAATTACGTTTTGATGTTTTTCAGGCAAAATAAAGGTGAGAAAATGAGATTCACCTCATTGTACCTCTGTTTTTATTTTAAAGGATTGCAGTTGGATAAGAAACCTTTTTTAGTTCTTAAAGACTTAGTTATTCTTTTTAAAGATTATAAAAAAATATTCTTGCAATTAAAAAAAACCAAACCCTTTCAGTCTTTATTTGAATTTAATTAACCCTGGAAGAAAATCTTTAATTTTAACATTTCCTTTTAAGTATGGAAGTCTGTTTCTGTAATTTAGAAGTATGTCTTGTGAAGTAAATTAAAAACACCATCAGTGTACAGAAAGAGGCACATTACGAGGAATTCAGATATTTTTCCTGTATTCTCTGATTTTTTGTTACTAATTTCCTCCTTATAAGATTGAAAATGGGAATAATATAATTTCATCTTTTCTCCAGCACAGCCATTTAAAATTTGTTAGGAGGCTAAGTTATGTCTAAATACTGAACAGAAGGTGGGAGGAAAACTTCCTGTGTTGACTAGAAGTAAAAATATTTAGTGACAGCATTAAAGAAACCACAAACAAAAAAACCTTGAAAAGAAAAGTTTAACTCCAAGAAAAGGATCTTGATTTTTGGAAGGAGCTGAAAATGGGAACTTAACTGGCAAGGACCTGGGTTTGTGAAGGAAGTCTCGGCTGAGCTGCTCCCTCTCTACCTCATGGAATCTCTCTTGCTGTGCCTTTTTGTCCATTCAGTTTCCTTCTGGCCCCAAAGCGTGGCTCTCTCTTTATCCATCCTGCCTACATTGATTTAAGCCTTAAAATCCCTGTAAGATGAAACCCCAAATAGCAATATTTAAAAAAATAAATCTTGATATAAAATGTTTACTCAGTCTCTGGACAACCTTCTTCTTATTTTGGTCTGGTTTTCTTAGTGTCCAGCTGATTTTTGTCCCTAATGTTGTAGTTGAGGTTTAACCCCCTGCACTGTCATTCACCTGGGACTTACCCAGTCCTACCTGTGGTGGCACACATGACACAGCAATTCTTAACTTGTACATAGGGAAACTGCCTGAGCTGCCACAGAAGGAATTCCTTTTCTATCTCAGTTAAAATAATAAAAGTGCACTTCTGTTAAAGCTGAAGTCTTAGCCAGTAAATTTGGAATAATCCCAAAATCACAATGATAGTTTTTCTTTGCCTTTGTGGCAGTGTAAGAAGGATTAATGCACTGTATGGGCATACTGGATGATAATAAAATAGAATAATTAAAATCACTTCAACACATTGTAGATAAACCTTTGAAAATAAGTAAAAATTCAGTCTTAAGTCTCAGAATAATTGGAAAGCATGAGTGTGAGTAACTTTCCTAAGAAAAGCTACTTTTAAAATGCTCATTATCAGGGTGTAACAGAAGCAAGCCTTGCATTGCTGGAGATAATTTGTACAGAAGGACGAGAAATTGAAAAGGTGGAGAAGTCTGCAGAAGGTCAGGGGAGAGGGGGGAAGATGATCCATCTGTCATTTCTGCCACAATGCATCTCCCTTTTTTTTGAGAGAATAGTGTGACCCTAGAACAATAAGAACAAAATTGCTCTGCTCTGCTGTTTCCAGTGTCTTAACATCACCATGGAAGTCTTTCTGATCATGAGCAGATCGTGTTTTATAAGTGCTCATTGTCACAGGAAACACAATTCATGTGTTTTAGTGCAGAGCACTGAATGCTTCTATTTCTGGCAAAGAGCTAATTGCTTAAAAAAAGGGAAAAGAAAAGGATTATATTTAATGCAAAATGAAATAATAAAGTAATAATAAAAAAATGAAATATGCAGGATCCTCTCCTTAGCAGGTTTCTGTTATCCATCACATCAGACTGTAAGTCCTCTGCCATTTTTTAAATAGCTCTAGCAGCCACTAACAGCAAAGAAACTCGCAGACATTTGGGTGCTGGAGCCAGGAGGATGCCAGAGCACTTGGAAAAATCCTGTGCCACCTCAGCCTGGAGGTGACAGACTCTGAACCTGGAGTGCCACAAAGAAGCAGCACTCTGGTGCCAGTGGGGATGTGGATAAAGGGCTTGTGTAGGTTTGTGTTTCTCTGAAGAGCACTAAAGAAATTAAAGCACAATTCCTTCTTACAAATTTGTTTTTGCGCAGAAAATCTCAGAAACTGAGCAGCATCTTTTTTTTATAGGGAAAATAGGTATACATGGCACACAGTAAGCTAAAAGTCATAAATAACATAACTGCTGATCATAATTAATATTAGAAGACACAAACAGACCTAAGAACTTGCATTAATCTGCTTTTCTAAGTGCTGGAAGTTGTTCTGTGCCTAATTAAGGGGTAGAATAATCTTTATGGCTGTGCTGGAGCTGGGTAGGTGTTCAAGTCCCTGTTCTGCCACATGCTTCCTTTGTGATGTTACTCAGAGTGCTTTTATGTCTATTTTTTTTTGTATTTGAAAATTGGACATAACAGATCCTTTCCTCACAAGAGCAAATATTGTGTCTTACGCTAATTTTATAGTGAATATTTATGGAGTAAAGCAATTTTATTTCCACT
Source organism: Aleadryas rufinucha (assembly GCA_013397815.1). Classification (NCBI taxonomy): domain Eukaryota; kingdom Metazoa; phylum Chordata; class Aves; order Passeriformes; genus Aleadryas; species Aleadryas rufinucha. The sequence goes on from VZTH01016958.1 coordinate 460,956, forward strand.
GTATGTGGAACTGGGGAGACAAGGATCTTTGAATATTGGCAAATATTAAAAAAGAAATGAAATTGGAAAGATGAAATAAAAAAATTGTAGAAGCTCAGTAAAAAGTTGGAGGAGAAGTCTGTTCAGAAAACTGATAAAATAGATCATAGCAGGGAAGGTAAGAAAAGGCCAAATTGTTTAACTTTTTTCAAAAGGAGACTTAAATTTATCTTGTCTTGATGTCTAAGAATTTTCTGATTGCTCTTTAATTTGTGAAAAAGACTAAGGAGTTACAATGAGGGGAAGCCAAACCCAGACTGCTTCAGAGTGGAAACAGAGGGACTGTTTTAAAAGGCCAGTGAGGTAATAGTTTCAGGCAGATTAGAATTTCTATCAGCTGTAATCTTCTAATGAAGGCTAAGCAATGTTCTGAGAGAGATTTTATAGCTCAGCACAACTGACAGACTTGATGCAAAAATTATTGGTCTGCATCATGAGGAAGGTCAGTGTGGACTGTCCCAATAGTTCTTTCTGGCCCTGCAACCCATAAATCTCGGGATTAATGTTTGTGAGAGAGGCTGATCCCATAATGATGGGGGCATGGGCACATGTGAGTTATGGGACCTTCCTCTGGGTCCGGGTAACGGGGAGGACGACAGGGAGCTCCCAGAAAGCTCTCCAGGAACAGCTCATTGCCGTATTTCTCACAAGTTAATTCTGTGAAGGGCGTCTTATGTTCTGTAATGACAAGTTCTTGTGCATGACTCTGAATCCATCTGCTTTGTTCTGTGGCTTAGCTGATGAGGGAAAATTGGATTTGTTGGTACAGGGGGTTATGTCATAAATGAGTGGTACAAAAACAGGTCACAAAACTGAGAACTAAGCTTGCTGTTTATTTATTTCTTTTTGTTTTAATCACCCCAGAGCCTTTATTTGAAAAGAATGGACTACGTAGGTTGCCTGCTCCCAGATTTGGTCACATTTGCTAATAATTTCAAAGAAAAGGAGAAATGACTGTCAGTGCTCAGTGTCCTGGATGGAGATGTGGCAGAATAATCTCTTCCCTGTGTCCCGGAGCTGAGCTGCTGCAGAATCCATCAGGAACATGGCACGTCTGGCAAATCCTCGCTCCTGCAGGGATTTCAGCTCCAGTTTCCCTGCTCCCAGGGAATGACCCACCCTGCAGGGGTCAGCACATCCTGCTGGGCAGAGGTGGGACCAGCACCAGGTGAGCGTCCTGATTATCTGTTTCTCACTGTTGGCTTGGGCATTCATGGAGACTTAGCAAGAACTGAAAGACTTTCCTTAAGAATACCATTTTCTCCTGGCAGTAGAGATAGCTGGGGGCTCCCTGTGCTCCCGTGTGCTTTAGCCATGCACAATTATTTGTATAATTGGATAAGTAACTTCCCTGGAAATACTGTGAATCTTAGTGTTATTTTTCTTTTCTTTTCTTTTTCTTCCTTTTTTTTTCTTTTTCTTTTTCTTTTCTTTTCTTTTTCTTTTTTTTTTTTTTTTTTTTTTTTAAAAAAAAAAAAAAAAAAATTTTTTTAAACTTTTTNAAAAAAAAAAAAGCTATTCTCAAGCTATTACTCCAATAATTTATTTTAGGAGCAGAATGTTGCACATAGGGCGAAAATGGTTTGTTGGATTATTTTCCTTTCTCCATGAGAAAAAAGCATATTATTTAAAATCCATTTGAGCCAAAAGAATACACTGCTTCTTTTGGGTTTTTTCCTTTTTTTTTTTGATTTTTTTTTTTTTTCATTTGCTGTCCTGAAAATAATTTTATGGTTCTGTGGGTTCTTGGGCATGGTGCAAATGGAAATAATCAAATTGTTGCTGTTAAAATTCAAGATGTGATGAGTCCTTGTGTCTATATGTACACTGACTTGGATTTTTTGTATCTTCACTATGAACAGAACAGGCTGGAGTTGATTTTGATATTGTATTATGCTGAGATAACCACTGATTTGGGTGCAAATAGTATATTAGTGTACTGAATCATATCCATAATACTTTAAGTTATTCTTCTTAAAGAAGGCCTGTGGCAGAATTGATGGCTCTTCATCTTGCCCCTACGAGAAGCAACAGTTTATCACACAACAGAGGGAAAAATAAATGCCTTTTCTCTGAGTTTCTGACTGCTCCAAGCCCTTGCACAATGAAGGTCGCAGGCACCTTCATTCATCCCTTATCTGCTGACATTTTTCAAGGCACACGTTGTGCTCAGTGTTCCTGCCTGGGGCAGCAGATGTCCTTAGCACATCTTTCAGGACAATTCCCCGCTCCCTCCTCTGCCCTGGCTCAGAGACCAGCTCGGCTCTGCAGTTTGGGAGAGGCTGAAAGCCCAGGGAACACACGGCCACGGAAGGACAGACACCTTCCCTGGGCTCTGCCTTTCCCTTGACCTGGCCCACACGGCTGCTTTTCTTGGTTCCCATCTGCGTTGCACACTTGGAATTATTTTAAATTTCGCTGCTTCCAGGAGTGGAAAGCACAAAACATGAAACAAACATGTAAGCTAGAACTCACTTCACAAAAAGGTTTGGGTGACTGATGTTCGTCTGCAGAGTACAAGTAACTGACTCTTGTTCACAGTTTAAAAAAAAGGACAAAAAATAGGTCAAATACAACGCTTGTTCCACTCCAAGTTCTTAGTAACATTAATATTTATAACTGAACCACAGTTTTAAAACCTGATTGAAAACATAACATTGAAATTAGTAGAATTGTTGAAAATATGTAAAATATTTTCCTAGAAAGATTAATTTTCTTGAAAATATTGCACATAAGTTCAAGTTCTGGTCAATTTGAGTATTTGCTTGGGTGGTCGGACTTTGGTGTGGGTGGAAGGAAGATTCTGTGTGTGTGTTGCAGCAGGTCAACAGGAACTGAAGGAGTCAAGTAAATTGATACCAAAAGTCACTTCAATTATTTTAAACAATGTCCCTCAAACTAAGAAAATGGGAGACCCTACTATTTTTAGGAGATAAATTTTCCCTCCAACTCTTATGTGTTCTTTCTATTTTCTAACATCCCCTCACTAACATGCACACAGACATTGTGATTGTCCTTCTGCACTTCAGAATACATTACTTAAGCAGCTTACAACAGATGTAAAATCTAGGCAAGATACTGCATTATTCATTCCAGTCACTTTGAGTTATTGATTATGGCATTTGGAGATATTTCTGTGCTTGCTTTTTTTTCTTCTCCCTCCTAGACTGATAATCTAGAAAATAAAAATGAACAGGGAAAAATAAGAGCATCGTCTCGGTTTCATTTTCATTTCTTTGTTAAATTCAATAACACATTAATGAGACTTTTGTTTTCCTTCACAGCATTCCCATTTCCATATCCTGCACGTGGCCATCCCTCAGAGAAGCCTGGCTGCACACATCGTGTCAGCCTTGCCTTGATATGAAGGTGCAGAGTTTTCATTCATAGAGGCACAGTGAGTTTTTTCCTTTATAAATGCCAAACTGAATGAAAAATACTCCTTAGAGAATTAGAAAATAATGAATGATTGGCATTTGGTATACAATTTCTTATTCTAGTGAGATTTTGGCATGCCATTCACTGGGAAATTCGGAGCATTGAATGACATCCACATTTACCAGCTGGGCTGTCAAGGCTTACTGTGTGTCAACACCTTTGCAGGATATCACTTGAAGCCTAATTCCTCTTGTTTGTGGACATCTGATTTGGTGCTTCTGAATGAAATACTGTATATATTTTCTTCCCACTCCCAAACTGTTCATGTCACTCCAGCTACAGCTTGGTCTCTTCACCCACAGAGGGTTGTTTGTGTGTGGGTATGGGCTTTGGGGAAATCCCTGGGAGCACAAGTTCTTAATTCCATGAGGTTCTCCTGGGCTCTCTGTATGCTGGTACCTTATGGAAATATGGATCTTATGGCATCTGACTACCAGGAGCTGGTTCAGAGTCCAGCTGGTGGTCAGTCAGAAGTTATCTTCCTCAGGAGTCGATCCTAATAAAGGGCTGCTGTTGCCTGAGCATTCAGTAGTGACCTGTTGGTTGAGATGAGATCCTCAGCAAGTTGGTGGATTACACCACACCATGTGGAATAGTTGATCTGTTTGACAGCAGAGCAGGGCTGCCACTCGAAAAGTTATGACTAGGATGAAGAAATGGGCTGTGAAAAACTTCCCTGGGGTTCACCAAATACAAAAGCACTGTTCTGTGCCTGGGGTGTGACAAAAGGTGTGACAAAAGGAGGTGGGTTGTCTATCACAGGACAGCTCTGCGTGGATGCTTTGGTAGCACAGTCCCAAGTATGAGTGGGAGAGAGATGGGCACTGATTTTCCACTACTCTGTGGACACCAGTGGCCACTGAGAGGTCACACTAAATATAGTTTGGTGTTTGAAATGCATAAATGATGGTTGAGGTTTCATCATACCAGTATATTCCAGCACACTGCAGTGCTGGGAAGAACCACAAAATGCAGTTCAGCTGTGTTATTTCAGTGCTGTGCTCCTTGCAGCAGGGTGGCTCACAGATGAACCTGTTTCACCCCTCAATTGTTCCCCTTTCTTCAGGTTTTCTCTGGTCTCTAAGCAATACCTTATTTGTTGCAGTGTAATCCCTCAGTTTGTTGCCCTGCTCACCACATCTTGATGAGCAGATTGAATTCTCCATTTGATGTTTATTTTTTTTTTCTTGTCAGCTATGTTTCTTAGTCTCTGATCATTTTTTTTCCTCACATCTGGGTTCTCTCAAATTAATTCGTGTCTCTCCAAGTGTGTTTCCCAAAAGTGGACCTAATTTAACTGAGGACTTGTGAGTGTTGAGCTGAGCTCAGAGATTTCTCTCTGTGTCCTGCAGGTGATAGTTTTCTTATAATCCCAGTATGGAATTTCCTTTTGTGCAACACCTAAGTGATGATTCATGTCCAGCTTGCAACCCAGTGTAACTCCCAAATCCTTTCTTATGAAACTGCTATCCAGGCACTTCATTGTGTGGTGATTTATCTTGATTTTGGAATAACAGAATGAGTGGTGACCACAGCTGCCTGGAATAGTTTCATTCTTGGCCACAGACCATCTAAATAAATATCTTTAGAAGGTTGTGGCAGCTGCTTGTTAGAGCAAGTAGCCAAGAAGTAGAAAAATTCTGAGATCAAATCCTAATTAAACTACTGACTTGCTGCATGACCTTGGGTGGCTGCACTCTTTGTGCAGCCAGGAGCCCCAGATCAAAACCTTTCCAGGGAACTCTCTGAAGAGAGATTTAAAAAGCTGTACAAAACAGAACCCATGTCCATCACCAGCAGTAATGTTCTGTTGATAGTGAACTCCTAACCTAACCCCTGACACTCAATGCAAGATACAGCTGTACCTTCCTCTATTCTTCTTGTGCTTGTTTGTTTGTATTGCTTTGTATCTGCATTTTGATTAAAGCAGACACATCCACACAGGAATACAGACAGAAGGGTTTTGCACATCTGATTACCTGTGTTATCACACAGAGATGTGGACATTTTTTTGGTGCAGCTGGTGTAAGATCATGCATTTTTGTGAGGAAGTATGTTGGCTGTAGTGCTGTGTCCAAGCTTCAGTACAGAAGTTTTACTGCTCAGCACTCCACTAATACACACTAAGTTCGTGACTTAAGCCAGGCTGTGTACAGAAGGCTAATGAGTTTGGGGCAGCTGGGGAAAATTGGAGCTGAATGGCTACAGTGCTGCCTGCCTGTGAGGCTGGAGCTGCAGGAGGAAAACAAGAGCGGGGATATATGGTTACAAATGGGAAAAATCAAAGCACACGTCTTTGCTTGCAGTTTGCCAAGGACCTTGTCTGGAATGTGTTTTAAATGCTAACCATTCATCCAAACAAAGCTGTGCTCTGCCAGTTTGCACAGCACCACTTGACACATTGGGCAGCTGAGCTGATGGGAAATGTCTGTGAAGTTTGCAGGATTCCCAGTCCCGGGGGAGAGCCAAATGCAGGCACAGCTGCCTCTGCAGCTCTGCCCAGCTGAAGGGCTGCAGTGTGCTCCAGCCGGTGGGTGTCTTTAGCTGGGTACTGCTGAACCTCCCAAGCCTGAAGGAGATGTTTGCTGTTGCACATTTGGAGAGCTCACAGAGATGCCCCAAACAAGGATGAGTCAAACTTTAAAGGTCAAACTGTTCTCAGAGCCAAATCCTGCCATGTCTGCACAGCATTGCTGCAAGAGTGGCACCTTCCCACTGAGTGGAACGCTGGTAACTGTGGAAATAATAGATGTGCAGCTCTGAATGTGCACAAATTCAGCTTATTTTATGCCCCACAAGGGATTATGGGGTGAATGGATAAATAAGATGTGCCAGCTTTACAAAATTTCTCAAATGATACAGAAACACAGAGAAAGGAAGTGAGAGCAGAGAAGATGGGTATGAAGGCAGGCACTATTCCTTTATTAGGTTTGCAGTTTTCTGAGGTGGTTGCTTGGCTGGTTAGTTTTTGGCAGGGTGAGATGTTTGGTATTTTTCCATGTGTTGAATTTCCATGTGTTCCTAGTGGTCATTGTCATGGTGCTGTGAGGAACCCACGGAGGTGCTGAGGGGACTGGAGCCCCTCCCTGTGGAGCCAGGCTGGGAGAGCTGGGGCTGCTCAGCCTGGAGAGGAGAAGGGTGTGTGGAGACCTCACAGCTCCTTCCAGGGTCTGCAGGGGCTGCAGGGAACCAGAGAGGGACAATTCCTCAGGGATGGAGTGCCAGGACCCAGGGAATGGCTTCCCAGTGCCAGAGGGCAGGGCTGGATGGGATCTTGGGAAGGAATTGTTCCCTGGGAGGGTGGGGAGGCCCTGGCACAGGGTGCCCAGAGAAGCTGTGGCTGCCCCTGGATCCCTGGCAGTGCCCAAGGCTGGGTTGGATGGGGCTTGGAGCAGCCTGGGACAGTGGAAGGTGTCCCTGCCCATGGCAGGGGGTGGAACGTGACGATCTCTAAGGTCCATTCCAATCCAGGCCATTCCATGTCCATGTGCTGAAGAAAAGTCTGAAGATGCTGAGCCAATTTTCTGTACAGGAGGTGTTAACTGGGAGGTGGAAGTGGCTCCTTGAACCACAAGGTCTGTACAGAGTTAAGTGTTGCCTCATACACTGGTTATATAACATAGTTCATCTATAGCAGTAGAAGATTATTGATTCCCCCCTTTTCGACCTATTTTATCCATCAAGTAAGGAGCTCTTATAGAACTCTACAGAATCATGTTCTATGCATGATTTCAACAGAATTTTTGTGACAGCAATTAAGGCTTGACATTAAAACATATTTTTAATGCTTATAACATGAACTTGTGCAACTGAGCTATCAAAAAATGATGTTATTCTTTGAATTGTATGAAATTGATTTAAAATGAAAATTTCACCTGAAAACCTCTCTTCACCATCTCACAGTGTGGGTAGTGAAGTAATAACTATTTGTCATCCAGTTCAAGAATCTAATGCTGAATTTTCCTTGCTATTAAGCTGAAAACACTTACTTTCAAAATGTTGCTGTCACTGAATTTAATACTCATTTTAATTTATGGCCATTGCTATCACTTGTAATGTTCTTAGAGAATATTGTTCTATCACTTGAAAAACCACTATTACAAGTCTCACAAATAGCTGGTGGCACTATTTATCGTTCTTTTCCATATGCACCACTGAAGAGTTTTCTCTAAAAGAGTCAGTTCCTTTCCCAAGGCAGGATTAAGGCCTCAGGAAGCCTCTTGGCAAACCTATAACTTCTAAGGATATATTCAATATGACTCAAGATAAGAGATTGTGATATCTCTAAGAGCAGATATCATGCAAAATACTTTAATGACAGATGTAGAGTACAGAGATCCCACACAAATAATGCTGGGAGTCCAGGTGGGCATGCACAGCTGAGGGATGATCTGTGCTAAACACCCAAACACAGCCTGCCTGCAAATAATAGAGAATTTCTGGGCAAAACATCAATGAGAGAGAATGTCCTCCCTCAGTACTTCACAGAGTAAACAAGAATGGAAAATTATTGAGGAATAAGGCTGTTTCATCAGGAAAGCTGACTGCCCAACAAGAGCTGCTATTGCACACCCTTGCAGAGTCCACTCTTCAATGAGTTTTATTTTGGCTCTGTTTGACTGTTTGTATCACTAATTACTCAATCACAATAAAACATCAACTCTAGAGTCAGTTTATATAGATCTAAACATCAAAGCTGATTGAAAGATGTGAAATGTCAAGGAAGTTGGAGTTTAGCATTTCATGCATTTGGAGCCCCAAGTTTCATGAATACCTCGCAGGCAATTCTAGAATCTCATAGTTCTTCCAAACCCAGCAGTAACTGTGGGTCCTGGCTTTTGGCTCTGGCTTTTACTTCACTTAGTAATTTTTCAGAATTAAATTCGCAAGTTTTCATCCATCTGAACAAGAATCAGCCTCCTCAGGTCTGTTTTCTGTGCTAGATAGCTGAGATTTAGTAGGTAAAATTATATTAACTGAATGTAGACAAATTGTTTTGCAGTGTAAAGGACACAGAATGCTTTCCAGTTTATGTACACAGTAGGAAATAATATGTTATTCAAGGCAATTGCCTTCCCCTTGTTTCAAAAACCTGGCAATGAGGCTGATGTAAACAATATGTAAAGACAACTGAATCTTAAACAGAGGCAGGTTTTCTGGAACACCTATTTAAGGCAGTGTGCATAGCAATTGCTCATCATCTCTCAGGATCTGACCCCTTATACAAACTATAAAACTCAAAAATGCACAATAGACGCAGAAAAATAAAAGAGAAAACAGGAGGTCTCGTTCAGTGTGGAACAAGAACAGCACTATGCTAATAGGGCTGAGAAGAAGAATGTGCTTTCAGTGCAGCTGATCTGTCGGAAATCGCAGTACACCCGATGTTTTCCCTGATTCATCTGAACAATGTGAGATTCTGAACGCCAGCGAGTGCTCATTGCTCATTGTTCTCCCAAATAGCCGCATACCGTTCTGTTTCATCCAGCCCAGATGATGGCAGATGGATTTGAGTGGAGATTTTCAAAACTGTTTGTGCTAGCAGCAGCTGATAACTCGGAATAAAATGTGTCAAATTGCTTTCAGGACCAACCACTTCACTCAAACACAAAGACAAACATTTGAGCCTATTTGCAGCTTGAAAATTCCCCCCTGGAACACAGCTGCCTCAAGTGCAATTGTTTATATGTAGATTTAGTGGCACTGAGGAGTACCTCCCTTTCTCTACCCCCAAAAGGCTTGAAAACTGATGACCTGATTTTCTAATCTTTACCCAGGTATTTTATGTGCATCTGACCAACATTTGGCCCATTAAAGTAAACAGGGCATTGGCATTTAATAGAATCAAGATTACTTGAAAGTCCTTTTGACAGCCATTGAGAGTAGCAGTTCCCAAACCTCTCTCACCCTCTGACTGAATAAGAATTGGAAGAATATCAAATGGGTCTATTTAGAGATTAAGTAGAGACTAAAGCCACACTTAGACGCTATTCTCTAGTCCTGGGTACATAAATAGGGCTTGTGTTCCTTTAATTCTGAATTCCTGCTTCAAGGCACCTTTTGAAGTAGGTTTTGAAGCAGGGAATGCTGCCTTGAGAGTTTTAGTCCTGTGAGATTAAATTGGGAGTGGAGCTAGGAAGGAAACTTCTCTTTACACAAGGTCAAGAGTGTAGACAGACATTTTACTTCATCTTCCTGGAATGCATGGCTCAGCTCCAAAGGCTTGATGACGTTTAGAGCTAGGCAGATTTGGCAGCTTTTTGGGTTGAGGATTTTAATTTGGTTTTCATATTAATAGAGGAACCTTAATGAAAGTCAGGCTTTTTTTTTTTTTAATAAACTTACTACAAGTTTTGTATCAATGCAGTACTGAAGACTCATTTGTTCCTTAGAAAACAGTCACGAATATACTTTATTGGATCTTTTAAACTCAAATGGTTGGTTTGCAAATGTTCAGACTATGTGGTCTACTGTCTCTGTCTGAGTCTCAGCCTAAGCAGCAGGAGCAGCAGGTCAGGAGGGAAGGTGTGTTTGTACAATAATTGTTGCTTATANGCTTGTCCAGGCTTGTCCTTATTTTTAACTTTATAACATAAATTATAACTTTATACACTTTAGCACGAATTCATATATCACACTTATATTCAGGCATGGTCACACTCTGGAACTGCATGGGACAAGCACTGAATATGGCTGGTGAAGTCAGAATCATCCTCCTCTGAAGCACAGCCAGTAGAAAGCAAACAAACACCTCAAAGAGCAGTTTTGGATCATGCAGTTAGCATAAAATAATATTTCAGAGGTGTCATGTGTGCTGCTATAGCTGAGGTTAAAAAGTATTTGGCAGTAGACACTCCATTTTCTGTGGGATTTGTGGGTGAGACAACTTGAGTGAGTTGTTCTGGGTAGAAAAGAAGTGTCAGATCCTAGTCCAGAGTTGGATGCATATTTCCCACTTTAATCCCAGGAAGGATTCGTGTCATGCATGTACAATTGTGTAAATATGAAGGAGCAGACCTTCTACTGCTTGCTAAAAGCACAGGTAAGTGTTGGAGTGTCTCTTTCCCTCATGTTTTCATGTGAAGTGAACTGGAAATGGGCATTATGTGAATTCTGAGGGACTGTGTGTATTTAATAGCTCTCACTCTGACTGTCCCTTTTAGTACAGTCAAACCCCCCTTGTCCTGTGTTTTTATCTGCAAATAGAGCTGTGCAGATGCTCAGGCTCCTGTCCTTAAATAGGGGTATTTCATACAACCTCTCCATTGGACTCTTCAAAGTCTTTTTGTATCCCGTGGATCTGATGGGTTCTGAGGATTTCCTACAAGATGTGGAGTGCTTTCAAATCAAAGTGGAAGGAAAATAATCATTTTGGGCAAGGACTCTGGTCTTTCAGCAGAGTCCAGGGCATGTTTCTTGTCTTTCCCAAAATCAGGGTTTTTTGGTGTGCATGCCTGCTTAATAATACATTTACACACCTTAAATACGTATTTGCACAGGAGCTGGAACCACTCCAGGAAGGACCATTACACTCTGGTCATCAACTCTATGGATTTTAAAGCATTTATAAGTAGGTTTTTAGCTATCACACTAAAAGTGTTCCCTCAGAGACAGTCCACACATAACACATTTATAGGACTCCTCTTTAAATGCATTGTTTACCAGGAAATTGTTCCTGCTATGTACAAACATATCATTTACCTGAAAAGGACCATTAAAATATTACTTATTTCTGCCTGAGCCATTTCAGTCCTGCAATTAAACCTCAGTCAAGTTCTCATGTGTTGAAAGGTGTGACATCAACATTATTAGTGTATCTTCTTTGAAGAGAAATGAGTATATATGAAAGATAATAGAAATAAATTAACTACATGCTTACCAGTTATGTTATCCATATAGATAGGGTTTTCTTAGATCTAAATTTCTAAACAAATATGAAAGCAAATTCTTCCAAGACATTAATATGCTCAATATTTTACTAGCAATGTTTAAAAATGTTCTGCACATGTTGATGCAACTGCTGGTACACCCACGCTGTCACTTTATGAATTGCTGAGCCCAGCCCATCCCAAGCAGGGAATTTTATTATCTTTTGCATACAGTTAAGACCTTCACTTTTAGAACCACTGAAGAGTATTTTTTAGGAGGTAGGGAGTGTTAACCATTTAATTCTGAGCATTTTCCATGAGTGACTGTTTTTCTGATTGTATTACATATGCAGAGATGTTCTATATCAGACATTTTGTACCTTTTTCTTTCTTTTTAACAGGAATATTGGCTTCTCAAAACAGAGCTTTGAAAGAAATTGTTCTGGATTGGAAAATCATTTTCCAGATTTGAATTTCTGTGTGAAAATCAGAGTAGCTCTTTCACATTCCAGACCAGTGCTTGATAACCAGCCTATAACTTTTCATGAGCTTCCCCTCTTTTTTTTTCTTTTCCTTCCCTTTTTAATGGTTTCCTGCTCTTGATTGCCTAAAATTGCTGTTGTGGTGGAGGATTTCAAAATCTCAGTGCTCTGTGGGACACTAAAATATATTTTCCTTTCAAATCTCTTTCTAGTAATATTTCCTGAGTTGAATCGCCCTCTGAGATGGCTCAGATGTGAAACAGCTCAGTCAAACTGAGGATGTGGCTCCCATTTCTCTGGGATTTTTAAAATGCCCACCATGGCTGGTGAGAGGTGAGTGTCCTGGGATGAGGATAAAAAAAAACCAAGAGTGCTTTTTGTCATGTGGATTTATCCTAGTAAAGCCTACCAAATTACTTTCGGGGAATTTGTACTAATTAGCTCTGAATTATCTTCCTGTGTACAGCACCTCTTACTTGAGTTTGCATCCACATAGTTTTTGGTTTCCTGCAGTTCTGCACTCTCGGTGCAGTCTAGAAGTGTCCAATCTGAGCAGTGCAGTGTCTTGCAAACTCCTGAATCTTCCTTCTCCTTTACCTGGTGGCACCACTGCACCCCAGGCGCTGAATTGGGCAACTTGTTCACTAAAAAATAGCTCTTTATTTATTGTAGGAGGTACCCATGATGATTTTTTCTAGATTTTTTTTTTTTTTTTTAAATGAAACACCATCTACTGTACTCTTAACAGGCCTCTTAAGATATTTCCAGTTTTCTCCAATCTCCCCCTTCATCCTCCTCTGCCAGGTTCCTTTCTCACCTGCTCTTTCCCATCCATACCTCTGTCTCTTTTTTCCATTTCAGCTCATGCTGTCTGTCTGCCCTGGAACCCACCCTCTTTCTCCTCTGCACTTGGACACCATCCAGCAATTCCTAGAAAGAGAACTCTCTCTCACTCTAGCTGCTATCTGGGGAAAGAAATGCATCTAATTCCAAATTCTGGTGGACAGTTTGTTTTGACAGCAGCAATTATGTGTAGTATTAATGTGTAATAATTATTTGGTATTACTGAAATTGGGAATAAAAGTAGTGCACAGCAGTTCAGGTGTGATTGTCACATGAGAGTACGGCTGTTAAACAGTTTTTAGATATTCCAGGAAAAAGGGGAAAACTTGGGATTTTATTTTATGGCAACAATGACTGATAGATTATCTATACATTCTGATTTTTTTCCTGGATTAGTCGGAATTAAAATCCTTGGGAAAAAAGCATTGATTCTCTCCCTTATCTGAGTTGAGTGTGTGTCAGCAGAGGGTTGTAGTGTGTGGACAGTGATTGTCTAGAACCCTCTTGCTGCTGAGGAAAATAACCCTTCCAGAGATAAGTGTCACCAGCACTGGGGTGTTTGAAAGCACATGAAGAGATATTATCTTAAGACAAACTCCATCGAGCTGAGACAGATTTCAGTATGTTCATTAGCTTTAACCTTTGCCCAAATCTCCTTCCTTTGCAATTTCAATTTGGGGTCTTATGCTCAGAAAAATTCACATTTTGTGAGTATCACAAGGAGCACTGCCAGTATGAAAGAGTGTTTTGTACTTTAATAAAGAATTGTTTTACAGTACAAATATTAGATGCAGTGTGAGTGCACCATCAAGAAACCTTTAGATGTATTCCTATTAATATGTTTTTTTTTCATCTAACAATCTATCCAAAAGAGAAAATCCTATCAGCACCACTAAGTCCTTCTTTAAGGTTTCATTGATCTTAGCCTTAGAACAAGATTATAGAAACAGTCCTACACAGAGATAATGTCTGGAGAATTTTGGCTAATCTCAGCACTCATTTGAGATTAGATCTAGTCATATTCAGACACACATCTCTCCTTGCAGATAACAGATGCCTACCAGTGTTTACCCTTAATTAAGATGCAATAACTGCTTTTGTTTCTTTTTTATCCAACAAGAATAAGGCCAAATATCTTCAAAGACCTTTGATGATAAATACCTCGTACTCAATGTACGGCATTCCAGGCTCAGGGTCGATTTTTCCTGATGAGGATTCCTTTCTGACAGTGCAAACCTGTGCAGGGAATCACATCATCTCCCTGCATCCTAATGCCTCATACTGCACTTGGGTATTCAGCTCTCTCCTTTATTCTTTACCTTCCATTCTGCAGAAACTTATATATGGAAAGATTATTCAAATAGCTTTTTGTCAGTGAGTGAATTATTTTTGGGGAAGGACAGCACATAAGAAAAATGTTGAAATTGCCATTAAAGTTGAAGAAATGATTTAATTTTCACTGTATCAGTTTTCAGATGTCAGGCTGTAAATAGAGTCTTACAAAGACTTACGTTAGCAATACAAAGAACTCAAAATTTAGACTCCACTCTTAAAATAATACTGTGGGTAATATTCTGTACCTCAAATCTGTCATTTGGTAGCATAATTCTTCATGGATTTTCAGGTTCAGCAAATCATCAGTTTTCAGGGTGCCTTTTTTTAACGCACATGCACATTTGTCAGAATGTCTGAGTCTTCCTTCTAAATAAATTCATAGGCAATATTATTATGGGGGATCTTTTGTTACAGCTACATCCCATTACCCAGTGCATTGCTCTCCATAAGGGAAAACAGAAGCCTCCGAGGGTGTAACATTTGTTTGCAGCTGGATCTTTTTCTCTGTGAGAATATTTTGCTTTGCACTATTAGTTAATAGCAAGGGAAAACAGAGAGCGAAATTACTGCTGCATAAACAAACCTGTTATACAAATGCCTTCGATATTCTAGAGATTGTATGATCTATTTAGTTTTTCTTTGGCAGGGTCACTTTTGAATAACACATCGGTTGAGCTTACACAGTTTATCAGCTGTAAAATGGCAGAATTATTTAGGACTCCATTCTTAAACACATTGAAGTTGATGATTAAAATCCTCTTGGCTGAAGCATTTGCACAATAAGTCCCAGACTGTCAGAGATTTGTGTTGTGTAGCTAAAAAGCTACATTTTTTTCATCAGCAAAAGAAATGGTGTCTTCCAGTAACAATTTCTGTTAGGAGACTGATAAAATATCTTCCTGAAAATGGTCCCAAGTGTGTGTTCTAGTATGTCCTAACCTCCAGCAGGGCTGGAGAGTGTTATACTCATCCTTCTTACATGGATAACCTGATATAAATACCATGGTAGAGCTGAAAGCTGCAGCAGTTGCTCTCTTTCCATAAGTGTTACAGTTAAGTATTGTTCTGATGAACGGCTAAAGTCATGTCTTTACATATTTCTGCTTAAATTACACAAACTCCAGGATAGTGGTGGTTGTTATTGTTGTTATTATTTTGTATAATTACTTTATGTCTCTAAAGTCATTAATGCTCTATTTTAAAGCACCTGTTCTGGCTAATGGTGTGTGACGTTGGAAGACAAAGACAGGGTGGGTTTTGCTCTGCTCATGTTAAACAATTCATACACTGAAAATAGCACAGAGCCCAATAAACATTCGTACTGTGCTATACTTAAAGAAGAAACCACTGAGGGTTTCTCACCTTTACTTGGCACCTCAGCTACTCTGTTCCCTTTTATTCCTATTTAGTGAAGCACATCAATGTATTTAATTTTTTGCATCTGCTTCAGACTCGGTGCCCAAGGATATCATTATAATTAAGCCTGTACTATATTCCTGCTTTGCATAAACATGACTGTGCATGAGTGGCTTTTCTTTTTCTTTAATTTGATATTGTATTTGATATTGTCTCCAGGAAAGTTATCTGTTCATTTCTCACAAAAGATTGCTCATCTTCAGACTTCGGCTGAGACAGTCAGCCTTACTCCATTCCTGTGATAATTAACAATAAACTTCCTAGTGACTTCACACAGGATCCTACCTCCATATCCATGTTTTCACATCCATATCCATTTATTTGAGATATTTGAATAAGTTAATCACATTATCCTTTGGTGGGAATGGCTAAACTCCATTCATTTTAACATGGTTCATATGAGAAACATAAAGATATTAATAAGAAATAATCTGCTGTGTTTAACAGATCATAAATTTTATAGTCAACATATTGCTTACTTAGCCATGACATATCCAATGTCTGTTCTCCTAAGCAGGCTTGTTCTCCTCACTGAATTGTGAGGCAAGTTTGCCACATTAGGCCAAAGGAGTTGTTGGTTTTACGAGGTCTGAACTGAGGGACCTGTCTGGTTCCACACTGGCTCTGCCATGCCTGGGCTGTAGGAGCTTGCACACGTCATGGAACCAGCACTAAAACTGCACAGCTGCAGCCAGAACTGAGTAAATGCTGCTGTGGAACATCCCAGTGCCCAGCCACCAGAGCTAGCCCAGCTCCCAGGCTTTTGTCTCCATCCCAGAACCAATTAATTCCATTCAGCAGCCAGTGCAAATACACTGGATGCAAATACACCCACAAACATCAATTTCCCCTTCTCCATCTCTGGAATGGGAACAATGTCTGCACCTAAGAGTTGGCTAAAAAATGAAAAAAGCAGAGTTGTCAGGTGATTAGTACCTGGCTTTTGTTTTGTGCTGGAGACTTCTAAAAAGATCCTTTTAAACATATTTCTCCAATCTGCACATATCTCTAAAGCACTGATGATGATTTCCTGCTCTGAAAGATGCGTTGTGTGTTGCCAAAACTTTTGACAAAGGTGTGACTCTGTGTATGTGCTGTAAAGCTGCTTTCCACCTGCACTGACTGCTGCTTTTGGGGCCCTGTGGATTCCATATACACTGCATAACCTACAGCTCCCAGGGCTGGCTCTGCTCCTTGGATGGCTGGGAGAGGTGCTCCTATAAAAGCCAGCCAGAAGCACTGGCCTTGCCTCACAGGCATCCATCAGTTTTGTAAGATATGCACCATTTCTTTCTGAAAGCAAAGAGAATTAGAGACTGAAATACTTTATATTTAGAATTTATTTCTTTTCACTTCGTTTCCGGCATCTCTGGACAAAGACATGAATCTTCAGGGCTACAATAAATTCAGAAATAGTATTAAGGTTTTCAGAATGTTACCAGTCCATATTTCCAAGGACATATCTGAATACACAGGTGCCCTGTGCAGAGTGCAGATGTAGCATGGGCCTTGGAATATCTCTTGTAGCATGCAAAATATACTAAAATACTGGACACAGGACTGGTTAGAAAATAATGTTGCAACTGTGAAGGAAGTTAAAAGTCTTGGCCTTTCTGCATTACCAAGTTAACAATCAAGTTTAGATGCATAAACCTTTTAAATAAATAATTAAGAAGTATCAGATGCTGGGCTGGTTGAGATATTTAATTTCTTCATCCTGATATTTCTGTGCTGACCCACTTATGCATGCATTTGGCTGCACGAACACCAAAACGCTCAGGCTGGCACACAGCTCCTCCTCCCCAGTGGTTTCCATCTGACACTCTGCTCTCTCTACACTTGTGAGCTGGTGTATTCCTGCCAGACACCACACAAAGGGGAGGGAAACCAGGACACAAGTGTCAGCCTTGCTGTTTCCAGCAATACAGCCCAGATCTTGAAATAACCATCTGGAGTGGCTCTTCAGGGAAAGGTAACCAGGGCCCATCAGTGTTCATTGTGTTTGGAAAAGTTCAGAGGCTTGAGTAGCATAATGCTGAGTGATGTCTGCTCCACTCTAAACATTTTATGTTTTTAGCTCAAACTTAATTTATTGTTGACAGTGACAGTCTCTCTGTTTATTTCCCTGTGTAATCTTTGTCTGATTTCAAGTGTGCCTGTAAATACACCTTGCCGTTTCAGCAAACAAGTTATTAGCTCTTTCAAAGGAAAAGGCATGAGAGCTCTTTGAAAGGTTAAGTCTTCTGAAAGTGCCTCTTGAAGGCAGAGGCCACTTTCCCTTTCCTTTGAAGACAATCAAAGTATGCAGAGTAGCTGGTCATGAACAAAATGATCAGGGTGGCATAACTAAAGCTTATTGAATTTGTGCTGAGAATCCCAAAAATGGCAGTTTCATTTGTTCCACACAGTTTTATCTTCTAATTCCTAATAACAATGCTGTCTTATTGTGCACAATGAAAAGACTAATTTGACTAAATCCATTCATAAATGACAAAATCAATAGTTCTCCTTTTGAAAGTCACTCAGTATATAGAATATGAGAATTTATGGTTAGTTTACTGCTGTCATGGATGGGTCTCTCTCTCTGGTAGGAACTGATAAAGCAGCTTTTGAAGTCAGACTGTCTCAATAAAGTACTTAAATCCATCTTAATGTACCCTGGGGAAGTGAGTCTGAATTAACCTCGTACCTTACTTTTGCAACAATAATAAGGTGAAAGGGAGTATACAGCAGAAACTGATTATAATAAGTGATACAAAAGGAGACAGCAACAATGAGGCAGAAGTAGAATAGGAACTGGGATTAAGGGATCTCTCACTCAGCCATGTGCAAAAATGTTGAAAATTAATGTTGTATTGTTTAGGTAACAGCTGTCAAGTCATTCAAGTCATTGTAATGTGCTGTGTGCTCGCTTTCCTCCCCAGCTCACCAAGAGCACGTTAGAAATCACATTCCCTTTCTTCTGCAGAATGACAAAGTTAATCCTGCCTTGCATTGCTTTTAAGACAAACTCATAGCAAAGGCTGTCTCTTAAATTTGTCACTTAGGATATTAACGGAGCGTGAAACTTTGATGTTAAACTGGCATTTGATGAACAGGGTTAAAAATCACTTAGAGCCGCTTTCTCTGTAGTTGTTGTGTTTGTGTGGAGATGCAAAGGACGCAAATACACCCTCAAACATTTGTGGGGCTGCTGCAACCAGAGAGAACAGTGTGTTCCTGACATCGGCTAAGTGTGAGATGCATTCCTCAGAGAACACTTAAAGGAGACCAAGGAGGAATCCAAGGTGTTCTGTTTCACTCAAACAGTGTATTTTCCTTATAATAATAATACAAGAACACTGGGAAAAAAAAAAAAAAAAAAAAAAAAAAAAAAAAAAAAAAAAAAAAAAAAAAAAAATAGTCTTTATTAAACCAACTTGAAAAGCAGTAATACCAGACATTCTTAAAATCTGCTCCCAGCAATGCCCACATCACTCTATTCTGACATCCATTACTATTTCTCCAGTTTCAGTTATCCTGGCTCATTGCTCTCTTTTTATACACAAAACATTGTGTTAATAAGTCAGAATGCTAGAAATCACATTTCCTTTCTTCTGTGGAATGACAAAAGGATTCTAAAAGATTTACCAAATTTATTTGCTAAACCACGATTCTAAAAACTAATATTAAAAATTAAAATTAATGTGGTTTGTGATATTTCTAAAAGTTTTTATGTGGTTGAAATCAGAAATCAAAATAAGTTGGTTGGGACATTTTTGTCTCATGGATTCAAATTTTGTCCTCGATCAGCAGGAGTTGCTCACGTTGTGGATGAGGATAGATGTTTGGTGTGGTGTTTGCTTAACACCAGGGAGAAACCTGTCTCATTCTTACACGTTCCTTTTGCTCTCATCCTCCTGTTTGTGAGACAGGGCAGCTGATCCAAGTACCAGGTGAACAATAGGCACTTTTTAAGGACATAGAACAAAGCTTTGTGTACATTTCTTTGATGCTTATGATCTCTTAGATATTAAGGCCTTTTTACCTTTTCAGATGTCAGTAGATTCTTATGAAAAAGCAAATTGAAAGTATTCTTTCAACTGTTGTGTTGTTCTGGTGCTGATTAGCCAGGAAAAGCCCCGTGTTGGAACCACTCTGGGGAAGGGGTTTCATCCTTTACCAACAATATCCTTGCAGAAAAATCAAGATACATCCACTGTTAGCTTGTGGTAGCTTTAATGTAGATGGAAAAAGAAGAATTAACTTCATTCACATCAAGATAATCCTAATTTTTGAGGTGTAAGTGGTTTATACCTGAAGTAAGAAACACATAAATCTTGCAACATGAGGATGCTCTCGCTCATAACAGTCTTGACTATTGTTGGCAAATTTACTTCTGAATCCCTGCAAATCCGTGCTCTGCTGTCCCAGAGAAAGTTGCATTCTGTGCAGCAAGAGATGCCTCATGAAAGACTACCCTGCACTGGCACTTGGCATTAAAAACCTGCTTCCCCCAGTCTGAGTGCCTCCACTGAAGAAATGCTGCAAATACATTACCTGTTTGACGCCCTCATGACTCCAAGCTTCCAGCAAGTAGGGGAAACTCAAAACTGTGTAATGACCAAGCTTTTAAATACTATCAAAATCTTCAGAAATAATTTTCTTGGTAATTTGACATTACTCTACATAAAAATATGATGCAAGATGGTGCTTTCTTAGTAAAGCAAACAGAATATTTTGTTTCTGAAGTGAACCAAATAGCACGCCTTTGCAACCTTGAGCAGCCTTTGAATTATAGAACATCCTGAGTTGGACAGGATGCACGAGGATTGAGTCCAGCCCCTGTCCCTGCCCAGGCACCCCACCAATCCCACCCTGGGCATCCCTGGGAGCGGTGCCCAAACGCTCCTGGAGCTCTGGCAGCCTCGGGGCCGTGCCCATTCCCTGGGGAGCCTGGGCAGTGCCCAGCACCCTCTGGGGGAAGCAGAACCTTTCCCTGATCTCCAGCCTGGCCCAGCTGAATGCTGGCATCACACACACCACACACTGCATCAGGTGGGAGCTCAGCCCCAGCCTTTGCTCTGGGGTGACCTGAGGATGTTTCCATGGTTATTTTCATTTGCTGTTTACCCCAAAGCTTGGCTTTGATAGGACTGGCAATACTTGAGTGCTCTGGCATTAACCTCTTCCAAATTGAGATCCTCGCACCTTGTAATTTCTTAATATTCTCACCATTACCACTCAGCTCTGCATTGTTATTCCCAATCCTCTCTGCTCAGCGCAATATCCCTCTAAAAATTTCTTTTTATGATTCAACCTACAAATGAGCACTACTTTGTTACACATCACTTAGTTACGTTCTCCCTGTACTCATTATTTCACCCCTTGTGGGTAGCGTCGCAAAATACCCAAGATATTTGAAACAAGACACTTGGGAACATAAAAATTCAGTGGGAAAAAAGAAAGCAAAATGAAGTGAAATAAAATGTTTTCATATCCAAGTATGATTAGCTTTTTATTGGAGTTTTCCATTAAGGAAAATTATCTCTAAAGCCCCCTGTTTACCATAATTTATCAGCTTGGTGAGAAAACTCCCAACAGGAAGGGTTAGTGCTGTGGGAATATTGCCTCTGAGCAGGAGCAGGAACCATTCCATCACTTCATGCTGGAGCTGTGTGTGCTGAGCCTCGGCTGGGCCACTCCTGGAGCCTCGCCGTGAGCAGGAGCCCTGCTTTTCTTGGAGTCTTGTTATGGCACAGTGCACTGACAGCGAGCCGCTTCTCAATCCTGAGCAAAGAGCACGGCACTGCTCAGTCATTTCTTTGCTTTCGTTCTTTTCTAAATTAAGAAACTGTCTAGTCCTACTCCACAAAACAGCACACCTGGGAAATCACCTGGATCTGGACAGGCTGGATCCATGGGCTGAGGCCAGTGGTGTGAGGGACAACAGGGATACGTGCTGGGTCCTGCTCTGGGGTCACAACAACCCCATGAATGCTCCAGGCTGGGGCAGAGGGGCTGGAAAGCTGCTGGTGGGAAAGGCCTGGGGGTGCTGGGACAGGGGCTGGACACGAGCCCAGGGGTGCCCAGGTGGGCAAGAGGCCGATGGCACCTGGGCTGTGCCAGCCCTGGGGTGGCAGCAGGGCCAGGGCAGTGCCCACCCCTGTGCTGGCCCTGCTGAGGGACCTCGAGGGCAGTGTCCAGTCCTGGGCCCTCATGGCCAGAGAGCCCGGGAGGGGCTGGAGCGTGTCCAGGGCAGGGAACGGAGCTGGGAAGGGGCTGGAGCCCCAGGAGGGGCTGAGGGAGCTGGGAAAGGGGCTCAGCCTGGAGAAAAGGAGGCTCAGGGGGGCCCTTGTGGCTCTGCACAACTCCCTGACAGGAGGGGGCAGCCGGGGGGGGTCGGGCTCTGCTGGCAGGGAACAGGGACAGGAGGAGAGGGAACGGCCTCAGGCTGGGCCAGGGGAGGTTTAGATTGGGTATAAGGGAAAATTTCTTCATGGAAAGGGTGGTCAAATATTAGAACAGGCTGCCCGGGGAAGTGGTGGAGTCCCTATCCCTGAAGGGGCACTTTGGGCTATGGTTTAGTGGAAGCGGTGGCATCCAGTCGAAGGGTGGAGTGGATGATCTTGGAGGTCTTTTCCAGCTTTAATGAGCAAGCAACCATTGCTGAGCCATAAATACTCACCTTCACTCATCCTGGCCACACTCTTCGTGTCAGCTGCCAGCTGGTCAGAAGCTGCTCCACTGCAGTCCAGCTTTGATCCACTACAATATTCTTTCTTCAGCTAAATTCTCTTTAATCTAGAACAGCTTACATTAGGCTGTTTCTATTAGTTTATAAACGGAAACGAACCTTGGCACATCTCCACTCCTTCCACAAACCTTTTTTCCATGATTCTGGCCTGCTGAAAAGGTATTTTACTAATGATTACAAGGGAAAGAGCAACTATAAGGAAATTGATATAGTACATAAAGTGCACATTCTGTAAGCAAATACTATTTTTCTCCAGCAAGAGATTTTCTCATCAATCTGTATTTTGTTCTCTTTTTTTGGCTGAGCAGGGGTCACTCACTTCAGTCATATTGCTGACTGTGATTTTTTGAGATTGCCATCATTACATAGCAATAATCTGTGCAATATCATTTTCTGTGGCGAGTTCTCACCTTTATCAGACACGGTTCTCTTTCCTTTCTCCCAAATAATACGCTCATAGCTATATTTTGGTGCAAGTATAGATGTTTGATGTGAAGTCAATAGATGAAGAGCCAAATGCTGAAATCTGCACACTGTTCATTTTTACAGGAGCAAAAGTACAAGTCTTCATTTTGTGGATACAAGTCTTCACTTTTTTCTTGCAGTTAAGATTTGTGACCCTTTTGGTTTTTTGGATTTCATATTTTTTTCCCCAAATACTTCAGTGGAAACCTTCAGCTGGCAGTTTCTGTGCATAGATTTGTCAGCAGACCAGGAGAAAGCCACACTAATGAAGGGCCTGGAAGGTGGCACAAAAAGACTAAAAGGCTGGTCCAGCCAGTGCCTGGGAAATGAATGTCAGTGATAATAAGACAGATATCATTGCCAAAAAGGCATTTTTTTTAACAACTGTTCAATAGAAAGACTTTAAATGATCAGTATCAGCTAATGGAGGCATTTGAAAGGAATCACAGCGTACTGACAGTCCACATTGATTGTTTTAACATTCAAGGCAAAGGTGCAGAAAGGAGAGACCCAGACAATGACATGGATACAGCCAGAAAATCCGAGAGGGAAGGTAAATAGCACAGAGACTGCAAAGACAAGCACTGCAGATATACAGGATTTTCCAATGATGATAAAAGGGAGAAAGCTTTTAAGAGTGTAGCTTCAAGAGCTCAGCTTTTATTACCCAAGATTTAAAAAACAAAAATTGAATAAACTTTTTCTCATGCCTCAGGTTTAAAATCTACAGGAGGAGACGTGGATAGATGCTGGAGGGCGGGTATACATTGATTTCTCAACTAGCTTTTTTCTTTGAAAGCCTGTTAAATAAATGCATTTCAAAACGTGAATGCTCTTTCTAAAACTTTCAGCAAATGCTGGTTTAGTGCCACCATCTCTGTGAGATGTAAATTATTACAGTGGTGCACACTGGCTGCTCAGATTTGAGACCAGGATTGTTTACAAATGCACAAACAACAGAACCACTGGCTGTTTATGAGCATGGAAACACTAGGATTCCACATGAATATGCAGGCTACCTGGGCCAGCTTAGATAAGACGACTGCGAGGTGGTTTGTGTTCTCAGAATAGAAAATAATATGTATTTGTATCAAATCTCTGGGGTTTTGGAGTCTGAAATAGAGGCATGTGCCAAGTCTGATCTCCTCCAGCTTCAGCTAACAGGGCATCACCCTCCACCCACAGCACATTAGACAGAAGTGTTCTGTTTCTAAGGCCAAATTCATTCAACTTACAGTTTTCCACTTGTGTTTAAAGTTCAATTTTACATACATATATTCTTCTTGAAAAATAGCATCAGTAAAAAAGCTAAATCAACAACAACAACAACAAATATTTTCCTTACTGTTTCATGGTTTAAATAGTGGAGAAAATAATTTTTAAAGCTTCCTGGGGATAATTTTTTGAAAGGTGCACTGATTTATCATTTTAAATGCGCTGACAATAAGCACATTTTAAAACCTTATGGCACAGTGTGTCAGGTTACCTAATATTAATTTAGCTTTTATAATTTATTTAATGTAGTATTGATTGCATTAGCATTTGGATTAATGACCTTTTAAATGCTCAAAGACTAAAGGAGTTGTCTCGTAAGATGAGAAGACAGTCATGAGGCTGAAATAGTTGGCCTATCAGCTTTTTTAAAATAAATTACAGATTGTTTAAACCAAAGCAAGGCTGAGAATTAGGGCTTTCTAATGAGATCATCAGCTCTAGATCAATACCAACAGGGCACATGCTTTTGTTTGATGTTCACTGTGTACTTGAGAGAATCTCAGTAATCAGTCACTGGCTTTCTGACTTGCAGATGGAGAGTTCACCTCGGTGAAAGGTTTGAGCCTGCAAAGCAGGGCTCTGTGCAAGTTTGGGGAATGTAAACTGGGCTGTTTCCAAATGGAATAGCTGAACCTTCCTAATCAAATGTTAAACTCACTGAGAATCATACAGTGGGTTGGATTGAAGCTGATCCCTTGTGAAAATAAGGAGGTGCATCATTTGCCTGATCCAAACCTACCCATGAGAAGAGTCTCTGCTGCCAATTCCTTTGCTGAGCTCCGTACAATTTAAGGGGATAAAAACCACAGGCATGGTGGAGGCAGGGGGTTCAGGAGAGAGCAGAACTTTCCTACTCTGTATGGAATCTGACTCTGGGACTGCCATCTCCAATTGCTTTTGCCATATTTGCATATCCATTTCTTCTCATGGTTATTCTTGTATTTTTTTCCCCTCTCTCTTCCTCTCTCTGTCCCTATGAAAACTTTCGTGTGCTGATTTAGAAATACCTGTGAGCAATTAAGAATGTAAAATCAGCAATGGGATAATCACTGCCCTTTATTACTTCACACTTTATTTTCCAGGGTGTTGAATAACTGCTTGCACCCTTAGAAGCACGTTATGGTTTTGCTTTTTTTCCCCCATATACACCAGTTAAAGTACATAATGAATCCCCTGGATAACTTTTATCAGTGAGGAAGCCCACACTGGGTCCTCTGGTTGTAGGAGACTGATGGATTTGCAGTCCATCCGTAAAGGAGAAGCAGTGAGAAATTCCATTGCTCTGTCCCTCATGTAAATCCAGTTTGTGCAATCTGTGGGGGGTTTTTTTTGGGTTCTCTTGAAATGAGAGTCATTATTCTTTTGTTCCCTCCTGGATACCCCAAATATCTTTTTTAGTGGAGTAACTGTTGTTATCCACAGACAAACCAAAACTGTAATTTGTCCCAAGCACAAGGATTTGGTGAAAGTTATTTTCTATTCTCCTGGGCACTGTGAGTGGAAGGGAAGGACAGGCCTCCAGCACACAGCCGAGGACAGGGGAGTTTTAAGCCACCTTTGCACTGTCTGGGCTGTGTGGGCAACCCTCTACAGCTTAAAGTATAGGGATTGTTACCAAATGTAGGAAGGGCACAGATAAATGCTGTCTTCAGCTGATTAACCATCCTCTGATGAAGTTTTTGCTGTGTTTGTGAAATTGTGGGAAATAGTCTTTTGCTAATACACCATTAATTTTTAAGTATGGTTTCCAATATGAAATATTTTTATTTTGGCTATTCATTTTTAATGACTCCACAATGCAACTCAGCAAAACTATACAAAGCAAACCAATGAAAATATGATGCTATTAACATCAAATATTTGCATAAAAGCCATGAAATACTGAAGCAAAGAGTTTGTAGGTAACTGGCAGTTCATGCAATGAAGACAAAATGTACAGAAGTTGCCATTAAAACATCAATTTATCAGAACAAACTTACAGGGTTACATTTACTGCATATCCCCTTCTGGCAAACTTTTACTTTGGGGTTATAATAATGGAGGTTATTACTAATTTATTGTGTCTTGGAGCCATGTTAATCAGTGCCCCTGTTCTGAATTCAGTGGGTGGTCAAACTTGTTACCTTTTGCCAGTAGCTGTGCATTATCTTAGCCAGGAAATTGCCTTCAAATCACAGATTTGTGCTTTTTGTCTATCCATGAAACACACAAATGACCAAGTTCCCTTTATAACTTCTAGATATACACCATGAGAACTTAAATAAAAGGTGTTTTACTTGTACTGTATGTACAGCAAGGCAAATGCATTGTTTTACAGAATATCTTTCTGGATCCTCAAAATATGTGGTCAAGAATCGTCCATTCTTGTATCTGTGGGAGCTTCATTATTTGAAGAGGAGTTACATGGATAGATTCCAAAAACTGGGGAAAGAGCAGAACATCTGTAGACAAAGTATGAAAAGAAGTTAATCAATATTAATCAATGTAAACATGTTTCACTGTCTTATTTTAGGAAACAGGTTTTTGTCATTCATTTGTTTGTTTTTCATTTTTTTCCTTTTTTTTGTGGGGAGGGGTGGGATTAAATATTTTAAATTCTAAATATTTAAAATTATTTTTTAAAGATCTTTGAGATTTTGGCAATTTCCTTTTCATCTTCAGCAGGGCCCACAGGGGCCAGTAAAGAGAAGATAAAACAGGATTAGTTAAATCAGAAAAAAAATCACAGTTGCTAACCAAACTAGTCAGGGAAGTCAGGAAACTTATTTATATTTATACATTAAATACATTCATCCATAATAGCATAATAGCATTTGAAAATGTATTCATGGAAAAACACATTTGACCACATAAATGTGCAAATATGCAAATTTTTATTTTCCTTTACTAAAGGACTCCAACTGGCAGCTCTTCTGGGTGCCCTGAAGACCCTTAAAACCTAAATTAAGGCAAAGCTATGATGTAAAGTTGACTCCTAAACTGCAAAACGAGGAATATAATCATAAATTAGTTTTGTATATCTCAGACCTCTGAGTGAACTCTACAAGGGTTGTACTATTTAATGATACCTCTGGAAATCAGCTTGATACTTCCCATGAACTGCACCATGGGAATATATTCATTCCAGGACCACAGCTTGTATTCCTCTGATCTTTGGACTTAACTAATACAGAAAGTTTAACGTATGAACTCTGTTTTCCAGGTGTTTTACAAAAAAGGAAGGATTTGGAGGCAGGAGGTGTTTGTACACTGACAGACACAATAATGAGCGTGTGTCTGTGTCTGTGTGTGTGGAGATGTGACAATAAATGCATGTGGACATGGATAGCGGATGTTTGTCGCCATCAGATATTTAAGGATGTAGGAGATACTGGTCAGACTTAAGTCCTAATCTTTGATGTGTTTTTTCCCTCATTAACACCAAGTGCACACCTTCACGCCCTTCAGGGGGACCTGTGATAGGCTAATCCTTGTGAAATACAGACTTGCTGATGTTTCAAATGGGACTCTGTGCACTAATTAACATTTCATTTTATGGCAGCCCTTTCTCCTGTCCTATGCCTGCATGCTCCCTCAGTGCAGTGAACAGATGCAGTCACACATCTCGTGCTTGGCAGGAGAGGGATGTCACTCTTTAGAATAAATGCATTCAGTCACCATCAACATCTGTCTGCGTGGCTGCCGTCCATGGACGGGGAATGGGAATGGCACTGCAGGACTTGGCTTGCTCCTGTGCCGTCCAGGAAACAGCTTTTCCTGTTCTTTGATCTTCATATTCTTTTTTGAAGTTGGAAATGTGTAAAACATTTCTGCTTCTAGCTGCTGAGACATTTATGCAGAGAGTATAATGCAAGAACATTCTGTGAGGTAACAGTAATTAAAATTTGTCCTATTAAAACAACTGAATTTTCTGAGTTATAAAACTCTGTTACTTTTTAAAAGACTGAGTGTTTTTCCCTCAACATCTCAACCTTTGGTGGTGTTATCTTCCTTAATTATAGTACATCAGAGTTACTACATTCACTTTTAAGTGGCCTGAAAAGGTGCTAAGCACTTCTGTCTCATGATAACTAATTGGCCAGTTTTGTGTTGAGTAAAATAACACAGGGTTTGTGTAAGACTCAAGGACTCTTCAGGTGCTTCAGATACATTTACTGATGCTTTTTCATGATTATTTTAAAATATTGTATCCTTTAGTAATGGGTCTGTGTCATTGCATGTCTTGCTTTGGTTTTGCTAACATGTATGAAAGGGATGGGCATCAGGGGAAACCCTTCTCATGTCCCTGTGCGCTGGGGCATATCATTTTTTCTGTTGTACATTTAAATTCTTTTGGCAGTTTTCTCCACTCTCAAACATTAATCTGTGCTGCATCTTGTCAAAGCTCTCTTTTATTTCACATGTTATGTACATGTACATGTGCACCCCAGCACAGGAGTCAGCAGTGCCCTGGAGCCAGGAGGGACATCCCTGTCCTGAGGACATCGGGCCCAGCATCGCCAGCCAGGCCTGGGAGGGATTGTCCTGCTCTGCTCTGGGCTGGGGCAGCCTCACCTCGAGTACTTTGGCCCCCACAATATAAGAAATATATTTAACTGTTCGAGAGTGTCCAAAGGAGGCTGTGGGGATGATGAAGGGCCCTGGGGGGAAGCTGCATGGGGAGCAGCTGAGGGCACTTCAGCTGGGACTGAGACTCATCACAGTTACAGCTTCCTCACCAGGGGGAGAGCAGGGGCAGACACTGATCTCTCCTCTGTGTGACTGGGGACAGGACCTGAGGGGATGGCCTGAAGTTGTGTTAGGGCAGGCTGGATATCAGGGAAAGGTTCTGCATCCCCCAGAGGGTGCTGGGCACTGCCCAGGCTCCCCAGGGAATGGGCACGGCCCCGAGGCTGCCAGAGCTCCAGGAGCGTTTGCGCACCGCTGCCAGGGATGCACAGGCTGGGATTGGTGGGGGGTCTGTGCAGGGACAGGAGCTGGATCAGTGATCCCTGTGGGGCCCTCCAACTCAGCATCTTCTGTGATTCTGTGATCTCTCTCCTCTCAGACATCCACCCGCACAGACACCTCTAATTTTCATCCCAGCCTTTCCAGAGAACCAAGGGGGCTTTGCCACTGAAAGCTTTGCAGAATTCACGTGTAATAAATAGGAAGAAAATAACAAGAGAGGGTGGCTAAGATCATCTGGCTTCTCCACAGAACAAGTGTACAAGGTGTTATTGCAAATTAGAATTGTGCTGTAATGTTGGGGACCAGTCCCCACAGGATCAAGGGTTGCATTCCATTTCCATTCCCATTAAATCCTTGTTATGGGATAAACCTATCAACATGGGTGTCAAAGCATGGCATCCTTGTGCTGTTGGCACCTGAACACTGGGAAATGGAGTGAAACCTCCACTTCCTGTATTTATTTATTAACAATATTTCCTGTAGGCCACAAAGCAACTTTGAGAACAGCTGCATTTTAACTAAGTCATGCAAAAGAAAGACAGTAATGATCTTTCACATGAGATCAGGGCCTACACCTGTCTATATTAGATCATTTAATTGCCTTTTCCACCTGCGTTTTGGAATGAAACTAATTAGTGCTCTTTTCTTACATGGCTTCAGTCTGATATTAAGGAGCTCAATATTCCCACTGATGACTAAAATTAAATAATCAGTCTGTAAAAACCGATATGATTAATTAATAAACTTTGACTAAAATAATTCATTTTTGCTTTTAGAAAGCATTTTACGGGTGGATATTGTGAGGGCAAAGGATCATGATGGTACGTGCAATAAAATGGTGTTGAATTCCATTTCCTCATTTATCTTTCTCCTTTTCTTTTGTTCTCTTTGTAATGAATTCCTCAAAGATTATTTAATTTAATTAAAGTTAAGAAAAGTACCTAATTCAAGTGGGTAGGCTCTAGGTTCCTTCTCTTCCACTGTGGAATACCAGTGTGAAACCAGCGTCAGTTGCCACCTTTCCTTTTCAGAAAAAGTAGGATGGCTTCTACCTGGAAGCTGCAAAATCTGCATTTATATTTCTGTGTTAGTTTAATCCAGTGCATGTGTGCATACACACAGACTGTATGGATCAGCTGTATCATATGGAATCCTTATATTAAATGTAGACCCATGGTGTTTGAGCTGTGCTGTTACCTTTGTTTTAAAACCCCAGCAAAAGATGTTGGCTTCTCTCTTTCAGGGGAAAAGTCTCTCATTTCCTCCCAGACTAGAAAGGGTCCCCTAGACTTTCAAATTGCTGTAACAGGCAGGGCTGCAGTCAGGTTTGTACCAGTTCTGTCACTCAGTAACATTTAAGCCTGTCGGCTGAGTACCATGTACAAATGCTAAATGTGATGGATTTGTTTTCAAAACATTTTTAAAAGTACAGAAAAGGTGGAGTGTGCTCTACACTGAAGCTTCCCTGTGAATTTTAACACACTGTGGTGTAAATCTAAGAGGCTTTTGTGCCAAGAGTCTAAATAGAAGCTGGTGTGCTCAGTAAAAGTTGTTTGCCTTAAACAGACAAAAAAACTATGAAGATAGAAAAATGTGAATTATGTGTGTATTTAATACATTTTCCTATTCAGCTTGTGGCTTTGGAGTCACTACAGGACCTTTTCCCAGCAGATCCATTCCCACATGACATCAGTAGGAGCACTGTTTTTATCAGACATATTTCTTACAGCATCTCCAACATTGGAAATAATGAAGTTTTCCTGGTTTAGACTGTTACCTAAACCATGTGACCACTTCAATCACAGTGTTAAGGCTGGAAATCAGTGGATAAGATGCAGAAAGACATTAGCAGATGAGAAGGATTGCAACACATTTAAATTTCTGCTTATAATGTGTTTGCAACTTCTGGAACTACTCTAATGTTCAGTGTGTATGCAATTACTTCTGACACTGAAGGGAGAAACTGCCCTTCATGAATTTTAATCCAATGGCCCTTTGGATTCTCCTCAGCAGCTTTTCACTGTCTTTTGTTGTTAAGGCAATGCAGACATATTTGAGAAGTGGTGTTCACAATACATTTTAAGAGAGTGTACTGCTTGAAAAGGTTACTGGAAAAGTTAATTTACATTTAGAAAGCTAAACAAAAAACAGTTAAAAAACCTCAACTTTTGCAAATGGTACGTGACGTGAAAATATCTCACTTTTGCTGGAAGACTTACTGATCCACCATTGATTAATTTAAATGCTAATGCTACCAAAAAGTAACAATAAACCCAGTTTTCAATGTTTTATTTCCAAGGCTGAATTCTGGATAGCAGAAAATGACTTAATGCTGTGGGTGAGACTCTGTGGCTTTTGTGACTACTGTAAAGCAAACAAGTTGTCTGCCACGTGCTGCATCCCTGATATCACCAGCAGAAAGGGGCAATGTCTAAGATTTGGGGGTTTAACTCGCTGTTCAGAAAAAAAAGATTCCTAAGAAATTCTCTAATCACCTGTGAAGGTAAATAGCTTCTATGAGAAAGACGCTGTGATCAATGTGTTGTGCAAAAAAAGGTGTGTTTGGATAACCAAGACAATAAAAAATGTGTTTATTTCAGAATACAGGGGAGAAAACTTTCAGATATGTACTTTGAAGTGTTCAGCAGTCCAGAGGACATCTTTTATTTATTGAGATAGATATATATAGATATATATATATATATATATATATATATATAGGTGTATCACAATGAAGCTCACAATGTAGAATGAAACCCTTTGATATATTTTTTAATGTAAAGGTAGTTGTGGGTAGTTTAGTGAGCTGTTCCTTAGCTATTCCTCTGAAAATATTTTTTGGGAGCTGGCACTGGATGTTTAATTTTCTGCAAAATACAGCACACGATTTATCTGGCACACTTTGGAAGAGTCTCTGCTATGCCTTTGCAGCCTCAATCTGTATTTCATCATCTGTTCTTCCAGTGAGAACACAGATACTTCGAGGGTGACATATCCTATGTGAGTGTGTTTAAAATGCTGTAAAACACCTGGCCACCTCCAGCTTGACATTTTTGACAAAAACCTCATGTTTTTCATGCAAATCTTGGAGTCCTCAGAGTAAAACTCAAGCTAAAAAGAAAGAACATCATGTTAATTAAAAATGTTTTGGTCAGTCTCCTAAAAGACTCCATCAAGAGGACTCCTATTGCTTTTTTTCTCTAGATCTCTTTTTTTCCCGCTTTCCCAGTAGCCATCAGATGAGTCTGGATCGGTGTAATTCCAAGTTCTGGATAGACTGTTGTGACCATGTGATGTTTGATGCACTGTGTGACAGTACAGCCTGAATATCATCACACATTTGGGCCCCAGTCTGATTCTTTATGTAACAAAGATGAATTTCAAGTACCATAAAGTTTATTAAACCAGACTGTAAGAAGTTTAGCAGACATAATCCTCTTTTTTTTTTCTCCCCAAGTTTTGACAAGCATGTTTTTCCTGCACAAATTCAGGAGCAAGCAGTTAACTCCCACTGGTTTCAAAGCCATGGGAATTAAGCAGGTGCTTAAAGTTAATGAGGTACTTAATTGCTTTGTAGAACCAAGATGGACTGTTGCATTGCAGGTACAATGAGAAATTGTCCCTGATTTCCTTTCTGAGAAGGAGATTTTTAAGGATCAAGATCTCAGCTGCAGGCCAGCTTTTCACCATTCATGTGTAATTTGATGGTTGAAAATTGTAATGTTCTGTTGCAGTCTGGGTGGGTTCAGTTGCAGCATCATTAAAACCATTCAGGCTCGATACAAAGATTTTATAAATTTTCTAAATAGCATGACTCAAACCACAGAGGGCTGAGTAATGCCTGAGCATTTTGTGCTACCACTGTTTTAGCAAAATACAGTCAATGCCAAACCATACAGACCAGAAAGTCTACAGCAGTGAGGTGAATGGATCGCAAGAACAGACTTTCATCCTGACAGATGGGTCATGTTGTCCCGGGGGAGTGGACTGGGGAGAAGGAAAAACACTGATGACTTGTAACATGAGTATATTTTTGTTGGAAGGAGGCATTTTTATCACAGGAGATGACTTTGCATATGGAAATGTTACACCAGATTTTAGTTCTCAATTGCACTGGTGAAAATCCAGTGTATTTCTGGGTAGCCTGAAAGGAGTGACACTCTGGCTGTCCGTGGCCTTTCCAGGTGAGACAGGATTCAGGGAACCTTACCAGAAATTCTTCTAGAGCAAATATGACCAGGTACAAAGCAGGGGGAGTATTTATTTCTGTCAGAAAACAACGTGGCTGTAGCTGTGGTTTGTCACTGTGAAACAGTACAGCACTGAGAGGTAGCACAGAAATTCACCTTGGATCATTCATATTGCATTTATGCTCTAAATTTTACCCTAACAGAAATAATTTACTCTTCTGTGCTGGGTTTGGTTGGGATCAAGTTAGTTTTCTCCATGGTAGCTGTTACAGAGCTGTGATTTGGATGCAGGATCAGAATGTTGGTAGCACAGGGATGTGTTGGCTGTTGCTGGGCAGGGCTTACACAGAGCCAAGGAGTTTTCAGCTCCCCATCCCACCAGCTGGGGGCTGGGGGGACACAAGGGGTCAGGAGGAGGTACAGCCAGGACAGGGGACCCCAACTGACCCAGGGGACATTCCACAGCATGTGACATCGTGCTCAGTATATAAAATGGGATGGAAAAAGAAGGAAGGGGTTGATGTTTGGAGTGAATGTGTTTGTCTTCCTGAGGAACTGTTCCATGGGACGTGGCCCTGCTCTCCCGGGGATGGCTGAAC
This sequence comes from Aleadryas rufinucha, assembly GCA_013397815.1. Taxonomy (NCBI): domain Eukaryota; kingdom Metazoa; phylum Chordata; class Aves; order Passeriformes; genus Aleadryas; species Aleadryas rufinucha. The sequence goes on from VZTH01016958.1 coordinate 494,592, forward strand.
ACCTGCCTGCCTGTGGGAAACAGAGAATGAATTCCTTGTTTTGCTGTGCTTGTGGGCACAGATTTTGCTTTACTATTAAACTGTCTTTATCTCAACCCACGAGTTTTCTCACTTTGACTCCCCTGCCTCTCTCCCCCGTCCCAGCGTGGGGGAAGCGAGTGTGGCAGCGGGGACACGGGTGCTGGGGAGGCTAAACCAGGACACTTAAACCACAAATGCTCTTTAATTAACATGGCCGACATCTGTTACATTTCCCCATCTTTAAAGCACAGAGTAGTATTTCACTCTTGCATGCTAATGTTTCTTGTGGCAACAAAGACCCTGCTTCAAGAGGAAAGGAATTTTTTACTTTTGTGCCTCAGAGTAACTTTAAACCGTTTATGGTATTTCTGTTTAGAATAATTCCAGAGGTGTGTCTATTTATCTTCTGCATTAAAATTCAAGAAAAAGGTTTAGCTTTTGGCTTGCCTTGGGGGCTAAGCTGTGCAGCAGACATGCTTCTCTGAGATAATTTGTTTTCTAATTGCCATTCGTTTGCTGAAATACAATTAAAGTTATTGCTCTAATATTAACATCAACATCTTGATTGCCTTATCAGAATATGAATATGTATTTTTCTTACTCTGCTTGGAGACATCTTTCACTAACTTTCTCTGAACATGTAGCTCTTAATTAAAGAGAATTTTTAATTCAGCTGTAACAGTACTTTTCCAACAACTGTTGCCAGTTGTTTGGAGGCTCACACTTTAAATTGGAGTCCAGACTTTCATCAAGTGTCATCATAACACCAGGACACGTGTTCACCTGGAATATCTGAGCCTTGGGATCAGCTCACACAAATGATCTGATCTTTGTGCAATTGCCAGAATTCAGTTTGCAAGCAGGCAAATCTAAGCCAAACAGAGATTTCATTAAGAACTGGAATATGGTGAGGAGCTGGAAAAGCACTGAGCAGCCAGTCTGTCCGAAGGGAAAAGGGGCACTCAGGCCACAGGAGGAGAAGGAGAATTCTCGGCTCACTGAGCAGTAACCAGGGAGTGTTCCTGAGCAGCACAGCTGTGTGCTGCATTCCTGGTCTGGAGAACCACTTGTGTGCTATAGTCAAAACAGAATTCACAAAAGAGAATGAGCACAGTTTTATTTCTTAAAGGGTCTTTATACAATTCTTTTCCTTGGCTTTTTTTTTTTTTTTTTACGTTTCTTTGCAAAGATGTTTAATGAACAGGATTCTTTCAATCAGTAAAAGCAGGAGAATGTTCCAAAATAGTTACATAAATGAACAGGCCAATTGGGATGACAAAAACCAGAGATACAGTGAAGAAGCAGTCCCATTTGGTGATGAAATTGTTCTTTTTCGCTCTAACAGATCCTTTTTAAAATCTTTTTTTCTCATTTAGTAATTTTCCTTTTATGATAATGTATCTATTTCCCATACCTCATTAGCTTCTGAGCACATATGAATATCCCACTGAGTTACATTGCAAATTATTTTTTTGAATATGATAGAAATGCAAAATTGAATCCTAGTTTAAAAAAAAAAATAATGAAATTGACATTTATGCTCAAGCGAGTTGTTCTCGAAAATGAATTAAGTGTATAATAATCAGCAAAAAATTAATTTGTAATTTGTATCGTGTAGGGGGTAATTGATCCATGTTATAGAACTTGGTGTTTCGAAACTGAAACGTGACCTTTAGTGGCCCTCCAGCAGACCTCAGGTGGCAGGGAGCAAGGGTGGGTTTGTTTTCTCTGGGGAAAATGTTGCTGGAGTTTGTTACACTACATGTGTCTGGCAAGGAGGGTGACCAGTTGAGTAGAACCAGTTATTTGGTTTTCCCCAGATCCAAATTTCCTTTTTGATTTCAAACCCGCATGTAGGTTTGAATTCCATTTCACACTGGCTTTTATACCTTCATGAGCCATTAATTCAGGTCAGACCACAGTCACTGTGCAGATTAGGCTGTCCAGAAATTATGAATCTGTTAAAGACACTGGCACATGTTTATGTGGGGGTTAATTCCAGGAATAGGAAATCACTGGAATTACTACACATTCAATAGCTGGAGCAATGATTTTGCTTTCTGGTGAAGAGTGGTTTTAAGTGACAAAGAAGAATTAACCTACAAATAAAAACCATGGTATTTAAAAGATATGCTGCCACATTAATAGTGTGGTAAGGGTTTGGATTTCCAAGCTCAAAATGTAGAGATTTAATATTAATAATATGAGCCTATCATAGCAGTCTTCAGCTGAGCTCTTATGAAAACAAGTCCATTTAGCAGTAGTTGTTGTCTTGGAAAAAAACTCCCATGCTGATAGTCCTTGGAGAGATTTTTCAATTAAAAAACCACCCAAACTGCTAGAAATAGTCTGCTGTGATGAAACTCTTAGGATCACTGCCTCTCCTTGTACGTGCAGCAACTGTGGACATTTTTTATGAGTCCTGCTATGATAAAACACATAATACTTGTTTAGAAGTGTACAGAGAAGTAACTACAAGCCTTGTAGAGCACACAGGCTCTTTCATGTTTCAAGGAACTCTCAGTGTTTCCTGCTATGCTGTCTCATGTTTGGAATTGCCTAAAGTGCCTTTTTAGTGCATAGATGCTGCATAAAAATCAGCTTGCCTCATTGATTTCAATGAGCAGTTCCAAGGTCAAATGTTATTCAGCTGTAAAATTATCTATTAAATTTTTTTACTAAGGGAAAGCATCTGAGTATTGAAGGACAAGATAATAGTCCATTTACTGAATACAAAGGAATGCCTTTTGTTTGTTCAGCACATCGTAACAATAGGGATGTGCCTTGCTTCTCAACTTGTGTTTATAGCATTACAAACCTTAGGGTGATCACCAGTTGTGAACAACACATCGTTAGGAACACAGGGCTGGGGAAATGGAGTCCTTGATATATCACAAGTGTATGCAGAATAATTAGAACTAGGAAATGGGAGGAAAGCTTAAGATTTCCTGAAAATTGCCTAAAACAAGAAATAAAATCAACCAACCAAAAAAAGAGCCATTAAAACTAATGTGTGGCCAGGAGACAATGTTAAGTTGTTTTTTAGAGCATTGTCAATGCATGTGGGGGAGACAGAGTGAACTAAACTCCTTCAATTCCACCTAGAGATAGCTGACGTTTTCCAACAGATCCTCTTTTTCAGGGGGATGTCTGAGCTGTTGCACTTTTATTTTTGAAAGTGTTTTGCTTCAGAGGAAGAAGAATATACAAATAATTTTATTTTTCAAAATGCTTTAGCACAAAGCCAATTTTGGTTTGGGTTTTTTTTTGGGGGGGGTTGTTTGTTTTTTGTTTTTTTTTTTTTAAGTTTTAGCTTTCCATTAGATTATTTTCCCTCGGAAAATTCAGGCGGTCTTACAAGTGAAGCTGTGATCCTCCATGCCCATGAGTCGAAGCAGTAAAACCTTTGGCAGAGCATGCTCCCACTTGTAGCCAAGCACTAATAGTCTGTGTCCATGTAATGTTAGCAGGTAAGAAAGGAGTAAGTCCTTCTGCTGCTTCCTAGCTGGGAGCCATAAGAACTGTGCAGTTCGGAGAGTGAGACTGAGAGAGCAAAACCCCACTAGGCAGATCAGCAGGGGGGAGAGAAAGCTCCTCAAAGTCTAAAAGTATTTGCCTGTAATGTACTACCCACTTCTTCCCGAGTCAGGAATGATATCTTGCTTTCAACAGGAAAAACTCTTTGGTTTCCTGCGCTCTTGCCTTCCCTCATTAGGGGATACTTGGCTTGCCTCAATCTCTCTCGTTAAATCCCAGCCTTCGTCAGAAGATTATGGTAATTTAGGTTATGACTTTGAGGAATCCTGTTTAATTGGAGGTGTCCCAGCTCTGCAGTTGGTGTAGCCAGGCTCCAGCAGAGTCTGGCTGAGCAAGGCTGGGTTTAAATCACTTCAGCCTCCCCCATGCACAGAGCCGTGATCAACATCAGATAGCAGAACTAAACCGCTTGGATTCAGCTGCTCACGGTGTCCTTTCCTGGTGAAAACTCCCCAGCTTACTTCTAATAGGAACCTCCATTTCCACAACTTATTTCCCTTAGTTATCCAGCTAGATTGGCCACAGAAATTCAATAGCAGTTGCTGATTCTCTGTGCACACAGAGTCATCCCCATCTTTGAGATAACACACCGACATCCCCATTTCCATGTGAGCAATTACTCGCTCACCTGGTGGCTGTAAAAATGCTTCTGAACAAATTGTAACATATTCCCTGCTATTGCACCACTATTTCCCACAGGACCCCGCAGATAACACAGATGTGTCAGGATAACTGGCATTCTTTTATAATGTAGTAAAATAAATTGTGTTTTTATAGGATGGCCTTAATGTACAGTAACACAAAATTCTTCAGAGAGGCATCAACAGTAAACTGGAGTTAAAAGGAAAATTTTACAGAGGAGTTGCTGAGGTTGTTGAGTTTTCAGGGGATGATGAGGTGTGTGACTGAACTACCAATATGAATTAAGACAAGTGAAAGAGTAACTGAAAATTATGAAGCATCTCAGCTAAACGGAATGATTTTCGTGCCCTTATTTCTGTGATTAAGATTTTATCCATTAGCATACAATTTGTCAGCCTAGGCAGAATCTAATAGAAGAATAGTTACAGCTCTGTATGCTCAGTAAGATGTGGAGAATGGATTATATAATTTATCTAGCTCTTTCTTGACAACAGTTTAACATTTATTGCAGTGGTCTGCACCACAATATTTCTGTCTTGACATTAAAGTTATGACTTCCGTAATTTCATCATAATTGTTCTTAACCCTTTCTCTGAGAAGTAATCAGCAGTACCCAATCAGAGCAGAGGTGGGGTAGGGAGAGAGAACTTTTACCAGCTTGTCTGATCATTAGCAGTAATATATTTTTTCCTTTTTTCTATGACTTTACCACGTTCATATCCTTTGAGCAGCGTGGCGACATCGAGTGCAGTGAGCAGTGTGTCACCTCAGTCACAGGAAGACATCCCCAAGCAGTCTGAGTACTAGAAAGCCCACCAGTAATTTTGCTCAGACTCCTAACACAAAAGAATATCAGATTATAATTTTACAAATGGAGTATTTCTTAGGCTTCAGTGGAAGAGGAACTGAAAATTTGGAAGCAACTTCCAAGTGGAAACTTGGAAATGTTTAGTTATGTAATGTTCTTACCTGCTTCTGATAGTGCCTCTTTGGAGACACCAGAGCTCTGGAGTTCCCCATTTATCTACAAGGTGTTCATATTCATTATTAATGCCACTGTCAGAGCTGTCCCAGCTGAAGGAGCAGGTGCATACCCCCATAAAGAACAAATAAGAAATTCCCAGGTAGGTAATGCCCAGTTTGAAATGGGCTTCTGGGACAAAGAATGTCATTTTCATAGTGCCTTACTCTTGTTTCTTTAGAGGTCTTCTGGTTTTTGATTGGTTATTTTATTCCTTTTATCAAACCTCTTCAAGTAGTTGAGGTCTTCAGATGAAGAGCTGTCCTTCACAACTTTCAGTTAATAACTTTACTATTATCATTAGAAGAAAGGGTTGTTTTTACAGTTAAATCAATATGACAGGAAGATCAGAACACAGTGAGGATCCTAATGGCTGCAAAGATTTGGAAGTGGTTTTAATGAACACTCAGCAGGCAAAAAATACTCTTTTATGTTCTCTCTAAACAAAAATATACAAGCTGAGGAGAAAAAAACAGGCTGTGGCCAACCTTGTTATATGAGAAGTGGCTGTGAAATTATTTATTTCATCTAAACTAAATAAGGCCAATTATTGGCTCTTCATATAAAACACAAGGGAAGTTTTCAGAGGCCTTATGAAGCAAGAACATATTTTGATGGAGAATTACACAGAGTCAGCTCACAAATAAATCACAGAATATTCCAAATTGGAGGGGATCCACAAGGATCATTCAAGTCCAGCTCCTGTTCCTGCACAGGACACCCCAAGAATCCCACCCTGTGCTTTGTCATGCTTTAAGAAAGAAGATATTATTGTCCTCAGAGACAAAGTGCAAGTTGTACCCACAACTTTAGTGGTCAAGATCCTCTTCTACTTTCATGTTGGTATATGCATTTCTCTGGTGTCATATAATACATATGATGTATAATATAACTTAATACTATATTGATCATATAGTACCATATTCACAGATATTTACCCAAGTTTAGAACATTAGTAAGTGCCTTTACACTGAAAATATTTCTCCAGCTGCCACAGTGAGTCAGGTGAAAACAGCTGAAAACATCCACCATATTCCCAGGAATCCTTTGTTTAGCTCTGTGAAGAGTCCAAAAAGCGTGACAAACCATCTCTGTGACACTTCTGATACCCATTTCTGGAATTTCAGGGTTTTTTCTTTCTATCCCACTTCCCTTGTCCCCTTTTAAGAGGCTGAGTGTCTGGCAGGCTGGTGTGTCAGGAATGGTTGCACTCAGAATGTGCCTTCTTCCATTTAACTCTCTGAGAAGTCCCGGATGATTTAAATGATTTAGTGGTCTCACACCCAGGGGGAAATGAGATGGAGAACGTGACGGAGCAGAGCCTGTGGTGCTGGGCAGCTGGCTTGGGAAGGGGGCACAGGGAGGTCAGAGGAAGAGAAGGGACTGGGAACTACCTCAGACAGGAGTTCAAGCCCTGAAATTCAAAAGGTGATTTCAAGTCCCTGTTCTGCTCTACACTGTCCCCCTGTGTGCTTCAGCTCTCTGCCTGTAAACTGCTATAATAGCATTTCCCTTCCCAGGGGCTTACTGGGAGAACAGCTTCGTTAAAAAGCACCAGCAACTCCCAAATACTGCAATAGGTGCACAAAGACCAGCAGCATAAAGCTGGTGTCATCTCTGGGCTCAGCAAAGCACACACACAGATGTTTCAGGTGTGATCTTCTGGTTGGTTTTCTTTTTCCCTAGCAGAAATGTGAAGCTTTTCAACAAGCATAAACACATGGACATGGAAAAGAAGTTCCCAAACTAAAGTAAAAAAAAAAAATCAGACTAGTTTGGAAAGCCTAAACAAACACTGTAACATCTGTTTCCTGAGTTATTGATGGAGTCTGTCCTCAGGCTCATGTCTGCCTTCAACATCTTCCAAAACTTTCTATCTTCTGTGTGGTTTCAGAAGTCAGAAAACAACTGGCTAGTTGTCCTGGAAAAATAAAAGTATACCTCTTAACCTGAAGCTTGTGTGTGCCTTAACTGTAAAGCAGCCAGTGAGGAAGGTGATAATGTTCAAACTCTGCTAAACAAGTGGGAAAATTACTTATTTATTAGCACTGTAATAACCTTCCCATACCTCCATTCTCTACAGAACAAAGAAGATTTCAAGCTAGTCTTATTTTAAATGGTAGAGACTAAACTTGAGCTTTAAACAGTGGAGAAATAAGTGTTCAGTGCTTTCAGCATTATTGCCTATGAATATGCAGGCAGCAAGACTTACTGCTTGTGGTCTGCTGTGAACACTTTAATTATGCTTCTCACTAAGAGATATTTTATTTACAGTAATCTTTATAATATCTGCCTATCCCTTTCTAAAATGTGTCTACCTCTGCCTGACAGCAGCCTAAGTGCAACATCTTACCCACTGTGGCACAGGGTGCCCAGAGAAGCTGTGGCTGCCCCTGGATCCCTGGCAGTGCCCAAGGCCAGGTTGGAGGGCCTGGAGCAGCCTGGGACAGTGGAAGGTGTCCCTGCCCATGGAATGAGATGATCTTTAAGATCCCTTCCAACTCAAGTCATTCTGGGATTCTATTATTTTAATGATCTGGATGATTTGCTGGCCCATTGCTGGATCCAGACATGGAGTTCCCCAAAGAGCAAAAAGGAGAAATGAGACCCTCACCTTTCCGTCTCTCCAGAATCTGAGGAAGGTGGACAGGAGAAGTGGATCAAGCTTGGAGAGGTGTGGATCCTTGGTCTTCCAGTCTTTCTGCAGGAGACCATATAAATCAGGCCTAAATTCAATACATTCCAAATTTGGATGCTCAAGATTCTTATTTGGGTCTAAGCCTGGAAGCATCTGACATCCAGTGTGTCAGATTTTCTAGCAGTGATGTTCTCTAGGGACCTTTATATTTCTCTAATATTTAGTAGGCAAGATTTCAACAAACACAGTTAAGAATCTGGAAACACTTCCAAAAGGCTAATTTTGATCAGGGCTGAAGTTCTGGAAAAGGTGAGAAACACTGGGTTTTTTACCCCACAATAAAAGATGGAAGTCCAAGATATGTTCTAGTGTTTTCTTGTGTCTCCCAATGGCTCCTTGTGTCAGATGCACAGCCCAATCTGATTGTATTGAATACTACTTATGTTATCTGTCAGCTGCTTCATGCTTCTGAGTGCACTGAGCTTGGTGACAGGATAAAAATATTTTCCTATAATGGCAAAAGAGAGAATTGCAGTCATTTGGAAGCTGCAGACTGTTCCTTCAGCAAAAGATTGGATGCTCAATTTAATTGGTTGTGCTTCACTAGAAAAAAACATAGTGCACTCATTAAAACATCAAAACTCTAAGTTCCAAGATATCTGCTCCTTTTTTGAATTACAGCATGAGTAGAATATGAGACTTAATAATATTTCATCGTGATTATACTTTTGTAACCACTATTTATAATTTGCAGACAATCTGTGGGGGACAGGGAAGCTCTGGGTATTATTGATTTACACTGTTGAGATCAATGTTATAAGCATATTTGCATTTATAAAATAGATGGAATAGCTTTATTCTTCTCCCTGAAGTCCTAAATCAATGTGAAGCTTATTTTCTTCTTCGCTTCTTTTTTTTTTTCCATTCTTTATTACAAAAATGGAAAAAAAATCAAAATAAAATATTAAGAAATGCACAAAGCCTCATCTGCCACTGCTCCAGTGGTTCTGTGGGCAAGGAACACCAGGCAAGTATTTCATTTCAGCAGTGTAGTCACATCCTCTGTAGGACAATATCCTAGAGTGTTATATGACAAGCCATAAAATATTACAAAGACAATGACTGCAGTGGGGGAGGGAGGATTATTTAGAGAAGAAAAGGCTTCATTTTGTTTTCCAAAGCATTCTGTCGTGCAGTAAATTAAATATCAGAGGCATGAGTTTCCTCTGGCAGTGCCCTCACACCCCACAGAAGGGGACAAGTGCTTTTCCAGCAGGGACACCAGCCAAGGAGCCATTGCTGTGATGAGCATACAGAGCTTTTCCCCATTCATTTTCCATTTTCAATACAAACCAGTTTGAATATTATGGTGTCTCTGTCTGCTCTCCCCCCTTAGATTTTATGATCAACACCAAGGGGCACTGTTTGTGTGCAAGGCTGTGCTCAGCTTTAACAAAGAGCTTGGCTGTGTCTTCCCAGGGCCCCGCTGAGGAGCTGGGAGGGCACAGAAGTTTGCACCTAAGCTGCCTTTGGGTAATCATGTTTTTGGAACACTGAATATCCTCCCCCTGTCAGATTTTTTGGCTCCCAAGTACTTTGCCTTCTAATAAGTTTTTGAACCTTGATTGGAAGGTCTGCTGTGTAATTACAGATTTGGTGCAGCTCTAGGAGTTGTCATGACTTACTGTTCTCTCTGCTTTTTGTGGCTCTTCTGATTTAGTTCCTCACACCTGAGGAATTCTCAAGGCTATTTGCAATGTTCAGAGAATGAAGAATAAGAACTCAGTGAGATGGTTTATCTGCACAGATTTTTTGTTTTACTCCATCACCTTCTCCTCTTCCCATTTTCCATGCTTTATAGCATTCAGCTGGATACAAAGTGCATCTGACCATGTATTATTAATCTCATTACAAACTAATTTTGTGAGGGAGACTGGTGATAATCACAAATACATGCACACACATGCACCACATGTCTTTACAGCTCGTCTCCCTCAGTGTGCAGCAATTTAGAGAAATTGTAGAATTGTTCTCTCTTCTTTGTAATAAGGTTCCATTGAAGAGTCCCAAATTAATGAGATTCTTTTTTTGCTCTTTATTGTAAGAAGTTCATTTAGAACTTAGCAATGAATAGAAGATGCTTAAGTAATTCTTTCCAACCCTGTGTCATTTCACTTTGTGTTGTGTGATGTGCCTTCATTCAGCTTTGAGTAATCACACTCCCAGAAATTGTCCTTCCACCTTGTACATCCTAAGAAATTGTGTCATCTCTGCACATTTTGTCTCCTGGCTGTTCACAGTGTTTATCAGTTCTTCTGAGTTCTATTATGAGACTTGGGGAACTCTAATTGCTAAACTTGAAATCTTAAATACTGCCAGGAACTTGCGAAGATCCTCCGTACAGGAGTGAATTTCACCAGACTCTCTCCTAGAATATTGATGTTGGGGTCCTTATAATTATTTCCTCAAGCAGTTTCATCTGTGCAGCTCTCTGAGAGTCTTACCTGACCCAGTGCCATTTTATTTGGAATTCTGGGACAGCTCTCAGCTCATTCTAAAGCTGTGTCAATCTTCAGGTACTGTTATTTCTTGATCCTCTTTTATATGAAACTGATTCCCTTTGATACCTCTCTGGCATTTTTTTTATATAATTTTATTTTCTTTTAGTGTCATCGCCTGGCAAAAAAAAAAAAATATTTTGAGTTCTGTATCTCTTTTCCCTATTACAGTACTCCTTCCAGCCCTTGCAAACCTCTTTTCTTTTCTTATGCATATTCTAAAACCCATTTCAAATACAATTTCAGCCTATTCCCTTTTCTTTCATCATTGTTACAGTGTTTTAACTTCATTTACTCTTACGTACCCCTGTGTTTGTGAGTGTTTTAGCTCCTTAAGCTTTGATTGCTTTTTGCATTTAGAGATTTTATTACAGTGCTTGCTGCTGGATGTCCTGCTATGTACTACCCTCTAGGACATAGCATTAATGTTCAGAAACAATTTTTCTTCTGCATCTCCTTCCTTCGCTTCTTTATCCAATTTCCTTTTATCCAACACTTACATGACTTTTCTAAATCTCCAGTTCAATATCCTCACCTAGAAATCTTCCACTTTTAACATAAAAAATGAAAATAATGGGGCCATTTTTTAACCAGTAGTTTCATCACATCTGGCTTTCTGCCAAATTTCATTGATTCTCTTTTAATTTTTCTTCTTTATTACATTGTGTGCAAATTGTACTTCTACTGCTATGCCATATTTTAGTGATTCCTTCCTCTTCAGAATTTCTATCAAAGTGACTGAAAAGTGTGGTCATTAACTGTACTTTCACATTTGGTCCAAGGTCTTTTTCAAATCATTGGTTCTTCCTGCAAATTTTTTCCTTCACTACTTTTAATTCTGTATTATAGTTGTATCTCCACAATGCACAGAATGCTAAACATTTTTTGATGTATCTTTCCAAAAGAAACCTTCTCCCTTGCATCTTACAGGCTTGGAATTTAACATCTGATTTGTACGACTGTTACCTGCAGAACACAGCACTGGGCTCTTCATTCCAGGTGTGAAGGCAGCACTATATCAGGTGCATTTTGGGCTGGATCACTGTAAGTAATATGATTTTTTAGGGTCAGTAAAAGAAAAAATGCTGAAAAAAATTGACCCAGTGTCTTGAAAACTTATTGATACAAGTGTGAGTGTCACTCAGCTAACACATGTGCACTCAGTGCAGGGTTAAATGTCCAGCCATGCAGGGTTCAAACTGGGAATGTTGACTCTCTGGTTGTGTTATGAGAACTTAAAGCCTTCCAGTGGTGATGTCGAGACTAAACTGTATTTATGTGTTCTGTAACAAAAGTTTTGTCAGCTTTGAGTGCTGAATCTTGACTTAAGGTCTTTCACCAATATGGATTAAAAATCTAGGAGTTATTCTCTTGGGAACATCTTTAAACAATGGTCAATTTGTAGGTGTATATCAGAGATTTTAAGGCAAGTCAGAGGTGTGGAAGTGAAGGTGTTCAGGGCCAGGTTGGACGGGGCTTGGAGCACCCTGGTCTAGGGGAAGGTGTCCCTGCCCATGACAGGGGGTGGAATGGGATGAGATTTAAGGTCCCTCCCAACCCAAACCAGGGATTCTGTGACTCAATCATCTAACAAACACTTCTGGGTATTTTTCATTTGGTCAGGGGCTGCCTGACATCTCCCCTGCTGAACTGTTGTTCTTGTTTTAGAATGTTTTTGCCAGAACTTTAAAGAGCAAGTAGGCCAAGAGGATAAGCTCCATTTGCAGAGCTTTAAGAGATTACACAATGTATGTACCTCCACATTCTGCAAACTGACCCCCAGGGAACTGGAGATTTACTTAACCCCTTGCCTTATACGAAGTTTTCCAAACACAGCAGGTTATTGTAGGAAAGACACTTATATTTCATCATTATAAAGCCTGGCCAGGAGATTACAAATTCTAAAACAAAGCCTCTTCATTAAAAAAAAAAAAAATCTCAGTGGGAAACTAATAGGGAATAAAGAACACTTTGTGAGAAAGGAAAATAAAGGAAAATTTCAATTTGTCTCTCATCCTAATTAAAAGTGGGTTGCAATACAATCTAGAAAAAATTATCTTTCAAAATAAAATACTCTTGAAAAGTAAAATGATGTTTATAAGCTGGCAATAAATGAAAAGAAAATACTAGACATCTACCTGCATTTTGGGTTTAGGTGAGATGATGCCCCATTAAGACCAAAAGCAAACCATGCATCCATTTCAAATTCTCAAGGTTAATAAATATTTCATCAGTATAATTTTCCTGCTGACTTAGGACATAAAAATTTACCTTTTATACATTAACTGCTCTCAATTTCATTGACAAATTGATGTAACTCTTCAGTGAAGCTGAAGTTACAGGAATTATGATTCCAAAAGTCAACATTTGTAAGGCATGGCAGCCTGTTACTAGCTAAATCCTGCTTTTAAATTACAGGGGAAAATCATCAGCCTTGTTTCTTAGCTGCTGTGGAGTAATTGCTGTTGGAACATGAGCATTTTAGAGGATGGTAGTTGCTCCTGCATACAGAATACATCTCCTGAACTCTGCATCTTGAAGAGGAACACAAGAAACTGAAATGGGCATTTTACTGATACCTGCAAAGGCAGTGAGATGTGCTCTTGCCTGGGGGAATAATTTTTTCAGGTGATTGCTCACATAGAGATGAATGCCAGCAGGATCCCACATTCAGTGTCCTGGACTGTTCAGATCTTTGTGGAAGGCCTAACTAGGGTTGTAGTGGAATGATTCCTGTAAATTTGAATAGGGTCAACCCAAAAGGCTTTTTAGATCTTAGTTTTTTCTTCTTGTTTTTTTTTTTTTTTTCTTTTTCCCTAAGGATCCCACAGGTGACTGACTGGATGCTTGAGACAATCAGAGACTAAAACTGACACTGAAGAGTGACCAAATAATAGGTCTTGCAACACTTGTCTCAAACAGGTTTATTTTTATAGCTGTGGATTATTTTACTCTTGATCCCAAGTTTATTCACAGCATGCCTGTCATGCAAACTTTACTTTCATGGTAGCAGTACCCTGTCGTAAGCACACACAATTATTAATAATTATCAGTTTCAGGTGATAATCTGGATCTAGCAGTTGAGGTGCAGCTTCGTAAACTGCCCATGTTTTCATCCTTGGGACAGGTTTCAAGCAGCCACTACGAGAGAGGGAGGAAGGGGAAAAAAAATGATCTTAACAGGGACAGAAGAAGTTGAAGGAGCCAAGCCCTTGTGGTGGAGGTGGAGAAGCTGAAGAGATCCACTGGCTGGCAGAGGAGCAGCCCAAGGCTGGAGCGCTCCTTCAGGTTGCTGCTGAAAGCAGAAAGAACCAGTGATGTCCAATACCCCTGATCCAAAGGGTGTTGCCATAGTAATGTGCTGGAGGAAGCCTGATATGCAGATTGGAGATGTGCTGTAGGATATAATCTATCAATGGTGAGCCATGAAAACAAACACACTGAAAATCCAGGCTTGCCTCAGTCTGTGAATGCACACGGGCTGCTGTGGCTGTGTTTATGTCACCCTTTCCCCATGGCAGCAGAGGAGAGGAGAGGAAAGAGGGACACTGGAACCAGCCTTGGGGGAATTTGCTCTTCTTGCCTTTGCAGCACCAGGAACAGCCCCAGTTTTCACTGCTGTCCCCTCCACTGGGCTTTCTGCCACCAGCCCGTTATCCCCCAGCCCACTCCTCCCCTGATTCACTGAGGGTTTACTTTTGGAGAGCAGTGATGTCTCTCTGCCACGGAGCACTTTTGTAGCACCCTTTATCCCAATCAATTCCTCCATTTTTCACAGGCTTTCTCACTTTTTCTAAATTCATTTTTCCTACTGATTGACTCCCTCTTTCCTCTCCAACTAATCTTGTTTCATTTTTTTTTCCTTCACTGTGAGGAAGACATTGCCAAAATGTCACCTCTAATCTTGTTTCCCATTTCTAGCATGTAATTTATTAATCCTCTCTCTCACTTTTTTCCCTTTTATTGAGCAGTCTACATGCTAATACAGCTCAAGTTTTATTTTCAGATTGTCAAATAAATAATTTCCCAAGCCTTAAGAGTAGGGGAAAAATAAGAGCTTTGAAATAATGATCAACCCTGTCTTTTGCTGAGGCATTTGCTTTTAGATCTATACAAATCACTTTATTTAGGGATAATATAGCTGTCCCACATCAGTTAAATTAATTATTGGATGGAGTATTTAAGAAGCTAAGGTGAAAATCCAGCCTTTGTCTGATTGATAAAGACCCACTATATAAAACCTTCACTCTGGTCTCTTAAATATAATATTCCTCTCCCCATTCCTTAACTCTGTGTTGTTGAGTGGCACTGGGAGAGGTTTCTTCTTTTTTTCCCTTTCTTACTTTGATTTCAATAAGAGTTTTCCTTGGCATCTTGCATTGATACACTGATAACCTGATTTTGGCTCTTGTGAACACTGTCACTGGATCTGTAAGTCAATAGGAAGGAGAGAACTGTCAGTTCTTTTTTCAGCAGAGATGAATGACCATTAAACATAAGCACAGTTTGGTCTTGCTGTCAGGTCTGCTTTAAAGTGCAATATTATATTTACTGATAGATTTTTTACCATTGCTGTGTTCAATGGAAAAAGGATCTTTACTTTCCAATTTATCCACTATGCTGTCCTTTCACAACCTAAGACATTGTGGATGCCCTTCTCATTTCCTGGGCTGTGTCTGGGGGCTTTCAGTCTTTTAATAGGAGGTGCTAATTTGGCTACAGGAGATCACAGAATCACAGAACCCCAGGATGGGTGAGGCTGGAGGGGCCCAGAGGGGCTCCTCTGGTGGCACCTCCCTGCTCCAGCAGGGCCATCCCAGAGCACAGGGCACAGCAGTGTGTCCATGTGGCTCTGCAATATCCCCAGGGAGGAGCCTGCACAGCCTCTGTGCACAATCTGTTCAGGGCTGGGCACTGCCCAGGGCACAAGCTGTGCCTCCTGTGCAGGGGGAGCTCCCTGGGCTCAGTCCTCAGACACTCTGCTGCCTCAGGGACAGCTCCTTGTCCCCCAGCACCCCCAGGACACTCTGCTGCCTCAGGGACAGCTCCTTGTCCCCCAGCACCCCCAGGTCCTTAGTTCTGTTACTGTCCAGCTTTTGCAGAAATATATATATCAGTGATGAGCAGCTGAGCATCTGCATGTGCAAGAGCCACAGATACAAGAAAATACCATGCCAGGCAGGTAAGTCCAGTAATTAAGTACTTTAATTAAGAGAGTGTGAAGGTTTTTGTTGTTTCCTGATTAATTCTGTAGGCACTGAAATTCTTTGAGTGAGGGCAGAGCAGGGCCGTCACTGTACAGCTACAGAGTCTGACTCCATCCATTACACTCTCTTCATATCCATTTCTGCTTTGGTACACATGCAAAGGCAATTCATATCCTTCAGTGCTAAATTTCTGGGGATTTTGCTCTTCTTTAACCCTGTTAACAGTTTACATTTCCTGATGTACCTCACTTTCATGGGCTTCATTGGACAGTGAACCTTGGGCATCAATGTATTGGCCTGACCCAGAGGAGCCAGGCTGGCTGATCCCTTGTCATCCAGCCTAGAGTATTTATTGTTTTGGAGACAGTTTCCAGGATTAACATTAAGATTAGAGGGAGAGTGTCACCTCCCAGATTGCCTGAAACAGCAGGTATAGCATGTTTTGAGGCAGGACTTCACCCCAAGCTGGTTAAGCTATAATAACATATTTCCCTTATTGAATTTACATAAGCTATAAAGCTTATTATTTAAAAATAATGGAGGCAGCAGATGTGAGCTAACATTTCCCTAACTCAAGTTAGTGCTCTGCTCACTAGAACCAGTCACTCATTCGTGTTCCTCCCACTGATTCAGTGACCAGGTAAGGATGGAATGAACCAACTGTGACAGGAGCCACAGAGGTGCAGTTTGGTGCTCAGTCAGCGCTCAGGAGAAGAGCAGGGGAAGTAGGGGAAGCTTCATGTTTTGTGTGCAACCTGGTAACAGCAGACAAGCTCTTTGAATGATGCCTCCCTTGGCTGTGAGTGTGAAATACCCAATTTGTACCTCCCAGCTCACACTGTTTTGTGCCTCATTTCTTGGTGTCTGCAATATTTGGGCAAACATTCTCAAAACCAGTCCAGTGAAAATCTAAATTATTTAGATCTTTCTAATGAATGCAGGCTTTAGTTTACAATTGTGTGGCTAAAATGCCAAGGTCTTTCTATAGCTCTGCTGCAGGTGTCTAACAAGGTACAGTTCAGGCCACATTTCACTCCTTGGGATTTCCAAGTGCCAGTGCAAGTTCACACCCAAGTCTGGTGGCTTAGATCTGTCAGACCTTTGTCATTGCAGTGGGCTGGAATCCTGAGTGCCCTGCTCAGAGCTGCAGCTTGCACAAGACAGCAGGGCACTCGGGAATTAAGTACTAATTATTAAAGTCTTTCTGCCTTCCCAAAGTGATTTGTGTTTTTCATCCCGCATGTGGGTAGAGATGCTGTGTGAGATTTGCAGACTCAACAGATTCTACAGTAATTCCTGCTGGAGTATGACAGCACACGTGGATCTGGGAATTGACTGCAGATCATAGACATAGGATGTGTTCAGATATGAGCTGTCAGGAATTCATGAGCACTGCTAGGGATGTTCTGCTTTTGGGAACAACAACTGTAAGGAATAGTGCTGCTTAAAGGAGACAGAAGCATTCTCCACTGCCAGAAAAATAAAAAATAACAACAAACCAAACCAAACCCAAACATCCCAACCTGGTACAACCCTCTGCTGCACTGCTGACATGTACAAATAACCAAGAGCTCAAAAGATCACTGCCAATATCTGTTACCTCCTTGCAAGCGTGACAGTGTTCTCTGCCAGTATTTGTCAAGCTACCACAATCTATGTTTATATTCCATATGGATATGTATTTTTTCTTTGTTTTCCTTTGACATTAATGCTCTGGCAGAGCTTTCTAAGTAGTAAAGCAAGGAAATTAACTTACATATTCTAGCTTGCTAAAGTAAATTAGCTACACTTTTGACTTTCTGTGGTTTCACTCTGAATGGGAGAAGCAATAAAAATGAAATAAGGCTAATCACTGTTGTTCTATGGTTTTCTCTGTGGTGTGTTAAGAGGAGAAGAACCCATAACAAAAACTCATGAGTTCATATCTGCTTAAAACAGGTCTCTAATTAGCTTCCACAATCGATCTCCCAGCTCTAGCAGGTGAACCAGGTAATTATCTTGTTTATACTGTAGGTGAGTCACAAAATGTTAGATAGCTTTCTCTGTATCTTTAAAAGATAATGCATTGTAACAAGTGTTCCCAATATGAATGAACCACTGTCATATCCCAAACCATCTGTCTCACACACAGCAATGTGAGATCTCATTTTATTCTTTGCTGCAAAGAGCTCCAGACATCAAAGAATTGTCCCTTTGACCGCTGTCTCAATCAAAGGATTTTACTTAGACAAGTCTTTACTTCCCATTACAATTTCAGTGCTGCAGAATATCAGGTGTTTCCTGGCATGAAGAGGAGGAATCCAGTCACTGGTGCTTCTTTTCAAGGGCCAAATGTTGTCACTGTTCACTTCCCATGGGCCTTTTGAGTAGCACAGAAACTCCAAACTCAACAGTTAATTAGGGTTAGTTACTTAGGGCCTGAGGCTTGAGAGACAGACTGTGGTGCGCTATACAATGCATGGCTTTTATTCAATATAATGTGTCTGTTCCCCTCCAGAAGGTGAAGTACAAATACGTTGGCTCAATGCATGGTTAGGATTAAGTTGATGTATAGAGAGCACTATCTCAGTGTGTTTAATTGCTCACAGAAAAATCCCCGTCTGACAGACTTTTGAGCCTTCTTTATTCTCCTGTTATTCAGTCTGTGCTTTATTTACATAATACAGATATTTCTCTTTCTTGCAGGTCGTTTCATAGGAAACTCTACAAAGGAATAATCCTTTTTGACAACCTTTAAAGGGTCACAGTCGCATTTAACGCCCGTGACCAGTAGCACTATTAACGCTGTATTTGCAAAGAGAGGACACACAGAGCAGTTCTTCCCAGGATAATGTGGAAGTGTTTCATCTCTTTTGTACTACAGAAGAGGCTTCTTGCTTGTGGTGAATGGCTGAAATATGAGACTACATGTTTTCCATAATCATTGAAACAATAATGTACCAGCTTCTCCCCAAGCTAAAAATAATCCTGTCGTGGGCATGCCCCTTTTCCTCTCCGCCTTGATAACCGAATTCAAATTCCCATAAATAAGGTTCCTTTTTTTTCGTTTTTCATAGACTTGTCCCTAGCAAATTTAGTTTCAAGGTCTTTTATTTCTGTTTCTAAAGTAATTATCCTCTGGGCCTCTTCCTTTCTTCCTGGTATGATGCTAGACTAATTATTCTTCTCCTAATGAATGCCTGAAATGTATCCCATATGGTGGCATATGTGCCTTCAGATGGAAGCTTCGTTTGAATAAAATAAGAAAATTCTTCTCTTGGGGCTTTCTTAAATTTTTCATTCTGTAACAATGATGAGTGAAATCTCTGTCTTGGGGATGGATGCAGCCAACTTGCTTTCTATTACACTTCGAGCTTTCTCTGAACTGGAGATTTCCATGTCTTTCTCTCTTGCTGTGGCCATCACAGCTCTTCCTCCACACTGTCAAAAAGACTGTTTGAATGAGGCACAGCATCGGTTCAACTGATCTGAAAAATACTGTATGTATCATTATATCTCTCACAGTTCTTTGTCACCTTTCTCTACATGTACCCCATGCAATAACTGCTGTAATTACTTATGGAAAACTGCAGACTGTAGGAGTCCTGCTCATGGATATGTGCAAGGATATGTACAAATCCTGCTTGTGGATATGTGCATGCTTCTCTTGAGAGCTGTGCAACGGAGAGGGTTTTCACTGACTCAGGTAAAAGTAGGGTCCTGGATACAACTTCATGCAAGCATCTGTAAGTAAAACAAGTCACACTTGAGCTCACCTCAAACGAATTAAAATGTGTGAGACATTCCAGCTCTGCCATCCAAACTCCAGCAAATTCAGTCTTTCTATTGCCTAAAAACATAGTTTTTCTATAGATTTAATGTTAATTCTGTTGTGTTTTGTGTATGACTTTCAGTCTTTTATTTATGGAACTACTGCAGTGCCGTGTCCAGCTCTGGAGCCTCAGCACAGCAGGGCCAGGGAGCTCCTGGAGCGGGGCCAGCGGAGGCTGCGCAGCTGAGGAAGGGCCCGGAGCATCTCCGTGCCCAGGAAAGGCTGAGGGAGCTGGGGCTGCTCAGCCTCGAGAGGAGCCCCAGCCGAGAGGGGCCCTCAGGCCTGGCTGTCATAGAACCATCAAGGTTGGAAGAGACCTTCAAGATCATCCAGTCCAATCCCAATACGCTGTGCTGGAGTCCACCCAGCAATCCTGTAGTGGGTGAGAGTGCACCCTCTAGCTCTGGAGGTGATACAATGGCCTGGACTAGCTTGACACAGGGCTTTTGAAACAGCTGCATGGAAGATATGCCAAACCAGAAATATTTATAGACAAATGAAATTGAAATGCTCTTTTAAAAACCTCTGATTCTGCATAAAGTTATTTTAGGAGTGTACTGCTTGAATCATGCTAATGGCTTGGGAAAACAATCATTTTATCTGCTGCAGGTATTTGCTCTTGCTTTCACAAACACAGTGGGGAAACACTACATTGATTTTTGTTGGAACATTTGATCCCAAGTTGATAAAGGACAATAACTAACTCTGCTACTATTAATACTGAGCTCTGCTTGAATTTCAAAAACACCTTCAGCAACATATGAATTCGACAGTCAGGGAGAATGGTGGAATAGGCAGAAATGCCTGATTTTAAGATGTGCTGGGGGCCTTAGTTTCTATTTTAATGCAGAGAGTGTTTGCCTCTGTGTGGTCTCAGCCTGAGAATAGCATCCATTTTGTCCTATTCTGCAGAGAATTTTCTGGTACACTTGTGAAGATTTTTATCAGCCCAAAGCTGGGAGAGTCACCAGTGATCTGTTCAATAACTTGTGTCCTCTACCTGACTTTCAATCACTCACTACAAATAGCTGAGGGAACATAAACCATTTTAGGACATAATAATTTATCCTTTGCAGAACAGTTGGTTTCTTTTCTCTGCTGACTCAATGCAGTGACCATCCAGAATGCCTAATTCAGGGTTCAGCAGCAGCTTCTTGTTCAGCTTCCTTATTAAAATCAAAGTCATTTTCTGGCAGGGCGGTATTTGCATAGATAAATTCTATGAGAGACCAGAGGCCAACAGGGCAAGGGGAAGGGGTCATTTCTTATTCCCATCTCAGTACTGGTTGTTTTCCTTCTGGACAGTAGTTCTGAACACCCTCTCTAATAAGACGTGCTGCTGAAGGTAATAAATAACGTTAAGAAGATGGGCAGCAGTAGCTTTTCTTAGAAAACCAAAACGTTCAATGTTGGCTACTTAAAGTTAGGCCCCTACATTCATCGTTAAGTACCAAAACAAATTGCTATGATGATGAAAAATTCCACTTAGCCACAAATCTAATTCTGCCAATGTGAGCTGTGAGTTCTCAGAGCTTTGTAGCAGCAGACCACTTTGATCTATGTAATCAGATTTGGCATTCTGTCTGTGCTTACATCTCTCCAGGAGCGGCGTTCCAGGACTCTCGCTCAGGCAATATCAAGTGCAGGACATTGTCATTTCCCTGATGGAAAGGAAAAAACTTTCTGTTCTCTTCTCAAGTTATTATTTTTTTCATTCATTGAGCCCCAGAGACAGGAATTTCAGGAGTTTGCTGGATCTAGAGGACAGCTGCAAACTCAGCAATATTAACACCCTTCATGGTACCAGCTGTGATCCAACATTTTTGGGCCCAGAATTAGAGAACTGTGGTGGCATTCCAAGCCCGTGTCTGGTGGGATCTACAGGATTAGTGGAGCAGAATGTAAGCTCCAGTAAGAGCAGGATTTCACTCTGCAGGAATGAATCACCTCACCTGCTCTACCCGTTCTGAAAATGCTGTGAGGGCAAGAATCAGGACCTGATATTTATCCCTTTGAATGTGATACTGCAGGAGTAATTTTCAAAAACCAATCAAGTTCTCTTGAAAACCTGCTACTCATTTATCCACCCTCAGGAACCCACATTAGTTACTTAAATTTCTTCCTGTGGAATTGGCATAAACTTGCTCCTGGATAGAAACGTTCTACTATCCAGCTTAAATTTATTTCTTAGCCCTTGAGCAGGATCTGTCTTCATCACTATGTACCCAAATCCCTTTAGGAATCTTGATTTTTGTGCTTTCTATCATAAAAAAACAACAGGATACGTGCTGGGATTTCTTTGCCTGCTACAAGCATGGCAGGACCCTGAGGGACAATATAACCACCTGCCTCAAATAAAACTCCAACATAAGATGATAAAGGAAAAAGAAAAAAACATTCTTGTGCTGGGTGTTACAAACCCAGGGAGAGAATGAAATGGAGAGGCTCCTCCTGTTGACCAATCCCACCTCTTTTAACAGCAGTCTAAGGCAGTGACACGCTTAATGGTTGGACTGGATGATCTTAAAGGTCTTATCCAACCTAAATAATTCTGTGGTTCTATAATTAGACCACACTAATTAGTCTGCAATGTCATGAGCTTTTTCACAGCTCTGTACCTCTAAAAGAGCCTTCTCAATTTTGCTGCTTCTTTCCTGTAACTGGTTATCTGCTGTGTGTTGGCACCTGGTAAGAAGCATAACAAGACAATAAATCCCCAAAAGCAAAGAAATTTGGAAAGCTCCAAGCAATATTCTCAAGCACCCCTGAAGATTTCTTTGTCTGACGCTTTATATTTAAAAATTATCCCAGAGCACCCCCACAAAAAATCTATTTTACTTGTTTAACAAAATGGAGTATTGATTTGCCAAAGCCTAAACAAAGCAGCCTACATGATTCATTGATCATGAATTTGGGCTCAGTCCATATGATCATTAACTTCTTTGTCAGATGCATTAATTTATTCATAAGCTTTGTTTATGGCAGGCCCTTTTCACTGGCTGATTTCAAAATAACAAAACCCAAATGCCTTCTTTACCTTCCATGTTCCTGAATACAGAAGACAAAACAGACTGCTATCAGCTTCAAAGATTTAATGAGCCTTGTGAAGAATCCAGGAACTCTGGAGGCTTTCATATAAGTCCAAGCTCCAGTACTATTTTGGAACTGTACTTCATGAGTATAAAATTCTCCAAAGAAAGCAACTCCTTGTGCTGCCATGTGGGGAATCTACCCAAATCTGAGAACATCAGCAGTCAAACTATGAGGAGCTCCATATGCTTTTGCAGGATTGTCAGGAAATGCTGGTTGTGTGACACAATGCTATTTTTTAGATGGACCATTGTGGCAATAAAATACATTGGTTGGAAAGCTCTGATGCCCAGGTTGAAGGATTTTAAACCAGGATCTGGTTAAAATCCATATCTTAATAACAAATCAAAACCTTTCAGCTGTTCCTTGGTACATCCTCTGTGATTTAAAGTAAGTAAAGCAACAGGAAGAAAGAGAGTTCTGAATTCTGGTGTTTTGAACATGGTACTGTTTTACATTCCAGACTTGGCTGTATAGCTTAGTAGGCAGCAGATATCAGCAATGAAAAATGAGTCCTCATAATCAATATCTGAGTATTTGCTGCACTCCATTAATCTGGTATCAAGAAGTAACACTGCAGTCATGAAGAAGTTCTTATAGGGTAGAGCAGGGTGTGATCTCACACTGAGTCAAACAGGCTGTGATAACAGACAGGGCTCAGCACCTTGCCCCAAACACAGGGAAGCCCTCGGAGGCAGCTGGATAAGCTCTGCTGCCTTTTCCCCGAGGTGCTGGGGTTAAAGACATACCCAGAGCGGGCTCCCTCCCAGGAGCTGGATGTTCCCTCCTCACCCTGGAATTCCACAGCAAGCCCATCTCCTCAGCGTGCAGCTGCCAACCTTTGAACATCAACAACGGAAATGCTGGGGAAGGAAGATGAAACAGTTTGTGATTTTCTTGGTGTTGTTTAATGAAAGAATGAAGTAGTTCTACTCTCAGTAATTTCTATGGCTGGAGTCTTTGCATGCTGGATGGGCTGCAATGGAAACTACGGAATGCAGCCTGACTTTGGGACCCTGGGAATGGCTGAGGATGTGGAATTGTGTCTTCTGCATACTTGCAAGTTCTAGCAAAGGCAGTTATGGAAATCCCTCTGTATGAGTCAGGACATTACTGAATAAACTGCATAAAGTATGTCTGAATGGAAAATACGTGTCTCATCCAGAATGGTGAGGATGGAAATTCTGCCACAAAATGGAGTGGATTTTGGGTTACACACCAAGTCTGTAGATGCTACACAGCCGTGGTGGTATGGACAGAGTTAAGTAGCTCAATTTTTATATATTTGGGCAGAAGAAATGAACTTTTTCCTGACCTAACTTTGTGTGGATAACTCGATCAAAGCCCCAAACAAGAAGAGAGTTGAGTTCACCTCCATGCTGGGCAACCATCTGGGACCTCAGTGGTGGATCCTCTCTCAGAAAATTTTGGTCCCACTCTTAAACCTGGTGAATTAGGAAACATTTCATGCTGAACCCAAGCATTCCTTATGAGAGACAGGCTGATTTTAGACTTACCTCTGATGTAACTGCTGATTTTGTGCCAACAATGGAACAGAAAACAGAATCACACTTTGCCTGAGGCACAGTCCTCGCACAGTCTGTTCTATCATCAATATAAATCACAAACCTTCTCTGCACTGAGATCTCATTACAAATATTTTTATGCTCTGCAATTCATTTGATTAAACTTTCTTTCTTACGTTTAAACTGTTTACATTTGGACAGAGACAGTCATGTATTATGAGCCATGGAAAATGAGCCATCATCTATGCGTGGAGTGGATTCTCTGCACACACAAAGTGTGTACACCAATAACTGTTCAAGCTGGCCCAGAGAAGAGAAAAAATAAATTAAAACATTTGCTTAATATTAATGCTATATATGTATATATATACATTTTTCTGTTAAAATCCTATTTTCACTATGCTTTCTTTCTGTTTTGATTGAATACGTGCCTCAAGAAATAGACTTTAAATGGATGCACCATAGCTGGCTACAATGGGTAATTTCATTTAGGCACAGAATTACAAAGTAGCCATTTTTAACTTCAGCTGGATTGCACATTTACTGAACCCTCAATAAATTCATCATTTGGCTAAGTCATGTTGAGAATTGTTTTAAATAAATCTATGTGAAAATTAAATTTAAGTTGAAAAGCAGCAGGAAAAAGATGTATAGTAAGTACTTCATTTGTTGTAATAGGACTATTTGGAAGGAATACAAATGCACTTCAAATTGTAAAGAGCGTAATTATTTTTCTCCAGAAGCTGAATGAAATGGAGCAGCTTCTGCCTATACAATATTTGATATGAATTATATTCATAAAATTCAAGTTGGGTTTTGAAAATTAAAGTTTTTCTTGGTTTACAGGAAATTTCCAAATTAGTTCTACAGTTTTTTGTTTTATTAAAGTGTCCAAAAAAGCCATAGGAGTTGTCTAAGCTGGTTGGACATGTAGTTCAGATTCCTTTGGCAGTGGACACTAACAGATGCTTCATAGACATTGCGAAAACCCATTTATTACTTAAACCAGGGTGGGGATGACGGGGATGGATGGGACATGGAGGGCATGGACAAAACCCTAAACCTGCAAGGACCTTGAAGAGGTCACCTAATCCCCAATAATCCAGAGAGAGGGGAAATTGCATTCTACCCCTAACAGTGAATCTTGGCTTTGGGGTCTCTTTCCCTTCCTCTCATTTCTGACAGAACTGCAAATGTGCATATTATCCATATGATGCCTAATCCTTTCCAAATGCCATATGGGGTTGGAGAATTGGAGATGACTGCAAGAGATCCGGGAGTGCCACGGAATAATTTATTGCTAATAGGTGATTGCTGGGATTCTGAGACATTTTGTATGGCTTGGATTTGGTGGGGAATATCAGCAGGAATGAGAAGATCGTTCCAGACAGCCATCCATCAAGTGGCACTTAGGCGCTGTTAAGAAACCATGTCAGAACTGTTAGATTTAATGATTCCAACCTCCTTTTCCAGACAGCCCACCAAACTTGTTCCGACAAGAAATAATTAAGGACTTATGCCTAAAAAGGAGAAATCACAGAAAAAAAAAAAAAAAATCCCCAAACAACAACAGAAAGGCAGGATTTGAAGCAGGAGGTTTTTAACAAAAGAGAGGGCGAGGCTTTGCTGCCCGGTGGAGCGCTGAGAGCGGCACAGGAGCGCTTGCAGGGCTCCGAGCCGCGTGTTTACACGGGCTCGGCCAGTGCCTGGGCCGGGCAGAGCCACTCGGGGCTCACTGACAACACCGGCTCAGGGCGATGTGACTCCATCTGCCCCCGGGCACTCCTGGCCAGGGCTGCCACCAGCAACCAGGATAATGAACATGAGGTACCTGAAAAAGCTGCCCCTGCTTAATCCAGCTACTCTCTCCCTGCTTAAGCCAGCGTTTCAAAACCTCCCCTCCAACTTTCTGTCCTTTTTGTTTTCTTTTTCTCTTTAAAGATTTATGCCCACAGTCAAATGCCAAGCAAAGAATACTTTCCTTCTAAAAATTTTATTCTGCCGCTGACCTTCCTTCATGCATAGAATTTTTGGGGGAGTTCAACCTCCAGGGCAAGAATGATTGATATCCTGCATGTCGTAGCCCAGGGCCTGGTCTAAAAATGAAAAAAAAAAAAAAAAAAGAAAATTCCCCTCGAAGGAGCCCTACAAGCCAGGAATATGCACTGGACAAGGGAGACAGAGCTGCAGCTGTTTGACCAAGACACTGCAATATGAATGACAATGGACAGTTGTACTGGGCAGTGATAAACTCTTGCCTTTTGTGGGTTTGAAGTGCATCGCCCTTGTCACCATCAGGAAGTTTAAACAAGAATTTTTGATTTAGCACGTCTGTGTCACCCATAATTTTGTACACTCCCATCATCTTCACTTTCCTGCCTCACAATTGTTATTTACCTTTTTGAGACAGTTCTGATCTCTGTTGTGTGAGTGGATGATGCCATTTCTCTGGTTTGCTGCAGCATTAATTAAGTACTCTCTGTGTACTTTCCTTAAGAAAGACAACACTAAACTCTTTAGAGACTTTGCCTAAAAATAAAATGGTGCCAAAGAAACTGCAAGCATTAAATGCCTACTTTATAAATAAGTAACTGCCTTTGGAAAGGAAACAAATGCAAATTCTAGTTACTGTGCTTGAAAGAGGTGACAAGGAGAAGTGCCAGCATCTTGGCTCCTGTTGCTGCTTTATTGTCACAAATTGTTAGTTACATTTGAAAATTATGGATCTCTCTCATTGTGAAAGTTGTGTCTGCCAGTTGGTGCCTGTACACCAGAGTGGGTTTACCCAATTAGCAGGATTTCCCATGCAGGACCCGGAATAGCTGTGCATGAATCCTAAACGCAGCTGCGGCTCAGCCTGGGACTCTGCCGGGCTGAAAGCGAGCGCTCCGGCAGGTGAGCTCCACGCAGGGGAGCGGTGCAGGGCACGGCTCGGTGGCAGTCAGCCCTGGCACAGATAATCTGTGCCTGTGGTTGTTTCTCTCTCTCTGACAGATGAGCCTGCCCCAATGGCAAACACACTGTGCAGCAGGCAGAGCGGGATTTTTAACCCCAGTGCACTCAGGAAATGGAACAGGTCATGGAAACAAAGCCATTTAAGTGCTACTTGTAATCTTCATCATGGGCCATCTCCAGCTATTTGCATCTCTCCGCTGGCACTCCACCCAGTGAGACTCACCCTGTGCGGAGCTGTTCCAGGCACTTCTCAGGCTCTCACTGGGGTGATGGGAGTGCGATCAGGCAAGTGCTTGAAGGGAAAAACATTGAGCGACCGAGGAGACTGGACACATGTAAGAGCTCAAAGTCAAAGAGGAGGCGTGAGTGGGGAAATAGCAGTCCTGGGAAAACACGACCCTAACTGCAGCTCTTCATCTGCCTGTGACCCGAACTGCGTGTTCCCTATTTCGGTTCCATTAAACGCTGGAAACAGAGTTCAGCAAAGTCTCAATAATGCCATCAATAATGCTGAGCAGGCACCTTTCCCTGTTGTTTTGCTTGGACGTAGATTTTGGCACGTACAGGTGAGTAGAGATGCAGCATTTCCAACCGAGTCACAATGTACAGATCACTCTGGACTTCAATTAAAAGTTATTATAGAAAAATACAAAGTGATGGACTATAAAGTATGAACCATGCACCATGAAGTACCTGCTGCTTTTATAAGCGGGCAGACCAAAAGTAATATTTTTAAAAATAAAGAAAAAATAACTTCCCCCTAACAGTAGTTATCGAGTCACATCTTTCCCCTTCCTTTGTAGGTAAGTTTGTAGGGTTTGTAGGTAAGTTTTTGTTTCTCTAGCAGACAATGAAAATGATCACTTCCTTATACAGAAAACCAAAGTTGCTACAGCTCTCCTAATCAGTGGTTTGATGAGCCACAGATTGTGGCAGGCACTGCTTTATTAATTGGTCCCAAGTTAACAAAAGCAGCTTTGTTCATAGAAATATTCCAATAATAATAAATGCTGGGAAAATGCTAAACTTATTTATAGCCATCACTATTATTTTAATGGCTTGAGGAGCATCCAAAGATATCTAAATTACTTTGAAAAATGTGATGAATTTTATTTTACTTGATCTTAATGACTGCAAAGCAGTCATGTTCCAAATATAATACATAAATATAATAAAGACTGTTTTTTTAACATTTTGTCTTTCATTAATTTCGAATTTATCAATGGATGTGGTATGATGTAAGTCCTATCCTGTAATGATCATCTTAGTGCTAAGCTGTACGAAATGTTAATATAGTCTACTTTGAAATCATGTATTTTGTATTGTGTGTGTCTCTTCAAAGTTCCTTCTTTTTTTCTTCTTTAAAATTATGTCTACCTCATTCTGATATTTGGGTTCCCAAAAACTACTAAGTATGATTTTTCTTTTAAAAATAAACACAATGGAAAAAACTGTTTTCATGGGGATAAATATAAAATTCGATATAAAATATCTTGATTTAACTATGTTAAATATGATACAATTAAGGTTTTTCTGGGAGGAGGGTAAAGGTTTTTCTGCTCAATACACTCCTCTTTTCTACTTACCTAAACTGTGTTTTAATTTCTTCGTCTGGAACGTTTTTGTGATTAAGACACCAGACCAAGCCATCCATTATTCATCCACTTGGAGGTGTTGATGCTCTGGGTGCAAGCTGAGACCCTCACTTTAACAGATCCTAACAGTTCTATACTTTTCACTATTGATCAGTGTCATTTGCTATGATATGGACAGTCACTGGTAACTTTGAGGTGCCCCACATCTCATGTGATGTAGTGAAAAGTGGGCTCTAAACGAGCGCTGCCATTCGTGGCCTGGCGCTCTCCAGCCGCCCTGGAGGTCCCTCCTGCTGGGAGAACCTGAGCTGACACCGTTGCTGCTGGCAGTGTCACTGTCTGCTTTTCATCCAGAAAAATGAGTTCTGTGTCTTAAACACCCTAAAGGAGGCTGAGCTGGATGCTTTGTGTCATTCTGCATTTTGCTCAAGCAGCAAGGGTTGCTCCTGCTCTGTTCCCTCCACGCCAGCGCCTGTGACTGGGCAGCAGCATTTCAGAAAGGCTCTCCTGGGAAACAGAGTGAATGGGATCCAGGCAAAACTGCACACTCTGGGACCCAGCATTCCAGAAGAACTGATGTGACCAGGAAAAACTAAGCTGAGTTACATTTCAGCATCAAGGATTCCCTTTCCTCTTCTAAACGTTCTCATCTTTAAGGATGTCTGATAAAAAGGGGGCTCTGAATGCATTTCATTTGGGTATAACAGAAAACATGGCTTATTTAACCACAGACCTCAGCAAAACAGTGATTACCTGCATTTCTTGAGATTTTCAAACCTTTGTGGCAGTCAGACACTGACGACAAAACCCAAAATATAAGAGACCGCATGTTGTGCTTCTTCATGCACAACAGGAATCTGAGGGTCCATGGATCCACAGGAATTTTAAAAACACCTTTGCTTTATGTAAGAAATCAATGTTCTGGTTGGGTATGCTCCCTACCTTCTGCAAGTCCATGAAAAGACAGCAGTGATCAGTGCTTTAACCATCAGGTAATGGAGCTCAATAAATTCCTTCCCATCAGCTGAGCTGCCGTAACAGAACAGATCATGTGTGTGTGCTCCAGCCTGCCCTCCTCCCCGTGGGAAGTGAGCTCGGAGCTTTTCCCTGAGTTGTATTAGATCATAGGCACAGAACTTCCTAGACCAGTGTTGTTTAAATAATAAAATCATAAAATCATGGGGTGGTTTGTGTTGGAAGGGACCTTAAAACCCATCCANCGGGGCAGGGCCAGCTCTGCCCCACAGCTCCCCCAGGGCCTCTCCCGGGGCTGCTCCCTCTGCTCAGCCCCAGCCTGGACTGATCCCGGGGGATGCCCTGACCCAGGGGCAGCCCCAGCACTGGGCCTTGTTAAACTTCAGGAGATTCCCAGGGGCCACTGCTTGAGCTTGTCCAGTCCCTCTGGATGGCCCCATCCTCAGGAGTGTCCCTGCCCCCTCAGCTCTGCAAACCTGAAACCTGCTGAGGGTGCAACTCAATCCCTTTATTTATGTCATTAATGAAGATATCAAATAACCCTGCTCCTTGCACTCTGTCTGATGCCCACTCCTCGTGCTGGAAATCTGTGTCTTACTTATTTTGGAAACCCACTTTCTCCTCAACATAAATAAATCCTAGCTATCCAAAACAAATTAAAGAAATTTTCAAGTTTTCCAAACCGATTAAATGCTGTTGTTCTCAGTTTATTCAAATTAATGTGAAGCAGCTTGGCACATTTAAAGGGAATAAAATGAGTTTGGAGGTTGGAGCTCTGATACACTTGACATATTTTGCTATGATAGGGAGGTTTTGCTTCACAGAAGTTTAATTGCCCCTCATGCAACAGTGAGGATAGACTTTCTAGGTCAAGGTCAAGGCTCACAGGTGGCAAATAAAGAGCCTTTCTCTGAATTAGTTCTTGCCCTAAAGACAATTAAATATATTTCCAGAGTCCACGTGGGATTGCTACTTGCAAAGACCAGATGCTATTTTCTCCATTATTACTAAAGAACAAAACTGTTCCAGCACAAAATGTTCATTTTTAATTGCATGAGAACTTTAAAATTTCATGAGAACTTAAAAATGTGGGATTAGAAGAATGCAGGAGTGATAATCAGTGGTAATTCCTTATATCCAGAACACAGCGGAGTGCAGGAGGTCTGTTTGGAATGACTTCCCATGTTTTAGGGAATCTGAACCTACATTATTCCTCCTTCCTAACCATAAGATCAGACTGTAAAGGAGTACATCTGCTTCCTAATTAGTATATCATGCAAAATCAACTGCTTCCCTTAAACACCGGAGGAGAACGCTCCTTCCCGTGCTTACAGAGATGCGCGGGGTGCAGCACATGGTGGTGATGAAGCACTCTCCAGAAAGACTGATAAGCATTTAAATTTGAATTTCAGTTCCCTGGATAGAAGAAGCTGCGATCTGAAGTACCCTACCTCTTCAGTGAGCAGTTTAGCTGCTGAGGTAAATGAGGGTAGGAGAGGAAACATCTCTGCTTTAACTATCTGTCTGAAAGAAGGAAATGTTCCTTAGGTTTTCAAAAGAATGTGAATGAAGGTTAGCGTTTCTCCCCGGCTTAAGTCTGCAGAAGGAGGTGGTATTTAAGATGCTCCTGATCCCTCAGGTTTCCAAATGGGTGTGTTAAATGGCCCTCTCTCCATGCTTGTGCACTCTTTATTCTCACAACAAAAGCTCCAGTGAAAAACAAAAAGAAAAAATTCTTAAGATTTCCTTGCTCAAAATTCTTCATGAAAAAATGTTCAGGTTGACCAATGGTAGTGGGGAATATGGGCAGGTGTCTGGGAAGGAGGCAGCTCAGAGACCTCTGGGCATGATGTACCAGCTACTGCTGATAGAAGCTCAGACATTCTGGCTGATTCAGGAGGAAAGTTCATTTTCCATAAAGGATTAAATTCTACAATTGCATAAATTTTAATGTTGCTCTGCACCTGCACAGAGCCCCAGTCCCAAGGTCTCTATGTATATGAAATTATCCACAGAAGTCTATGTAACATATTTATTCATCATATTTCCTCTTGCACAGCAAATTTATATGAACACTTGAGACCAAATAAGATTTTTTTCCTTCTCTCAGTGTGATTCCCTGAAACATCATCATTCAAAATATTAACTATTTATTATATTTGTGTGAGACACTGTATCATTATTGTCACAGAACAAAAACATCAACAAAAGTAATTGCACAGCCTTGAAATAAATACACAATTGCTGTTTTCTCATGTCCCTTAGTGTCACCCACTGTTCATTCTCCTCTCACAGAAGTAGAAGGGAACTATTTGTGAATGCCTAACACAATCTTACTGAAAAAAGCACTTCCTGTCAGATTGACAGTGTTAACTTAAAAAAAAAAAAAAAGTCATGTGAATCTATGAGAACCTGTATTTTGTCTGGATTTTCCAAAAGTGTTTTCCTGGAAGATCCAAGAGAATATCTCCGTCCTAAGCATCCTCAGTGTAATCTGGATTGTAGAGATGGAAGAGGCATTTCAGTTTCTAGCCATATCTGTGGCATGTTGTGTTGAACTCTCCTAAATGGTCTAATCATTTGCTAGTCATGATTTGTGTCTGGTTAAAGATGAAAAGTTTTAACAGTTTATAATTAAAGGACAAAAATCATGTTAAGATCGATGTTTCTTGGCACCATAAGATCTCTACCTATTGAAGAAACATCTGGAGTGTACTCTAGAGTGTGAGTCCTGTGAGGAGGGGCTGAGGGAGCTGGGAAAGGGGCTCAGCCTGGAGAAAAGGAGGCTCAGGGGGACCTTGTGGCTCTGCACAACTCCCTGACAGGAGGGGGCAGCCGGGGGGGGTCGGGCTGTGCTGGCAGGGAACAGGGACAGGAGGAGAGGGAACGGCCTCAGGCTGGGCCAGGGGAGGCTCAGGGTGGACATCAGCAGGAATTTCTGCATGGAAAGGGTGCTCAGGCCTTGGCAGGGGCTGCCCAGGGAGGTTTGGAGTGCCCATCCCTGGAGGTGTCCCAGGAAGGGCTGGAGGTGGCACTCAGAGCTCTGGGCTGGGGACAAGGTGGGAATCTGTCATCCTGCAGTTTGTAGTTCTGCAGTGTTTTCAGTTCTGTAAATAGTTTCTCATGCACTTTCTGTAAACATGGCCATGTTGTGTTAACTGTCTTCCATGTTCTGCTACCTGTTCTATCATGTTTTGCTAACTGTCTATGTTTTGGTTATTGTCTCTGATGTTTGCATTCCTTTAGTTATGTGACGGACAATTGTATTGTCCAGTGAAATTGAGAGGAGGAGAATTTCACCCTCCAATCCGTAGTAGCTTCTAAGAACATATAAATAAAGACTGAGGGCAGAGGTCGGCCCCTTCCTCTTCCTGGCCTCTGCTCTGGCTGGTTTTCTCCTGAGAATCCTGTGTCTCGTGTGCTTATTTCGTGTCCGAGAGCGACATGCATCGGGCACAGCTTGGACTCAATGGCCTTGGAGGGCTTTTGCAACCCCAATAATTCTATGAATATTCAGTGGAATCTCAATAACTTGCTGTAATGGTTGGCAGATTCACAGAAAATTTGAATTCTAAATATTGCTGAGGAAAAGCTGTTTACTTGGGGTACCAAGCTACAACTTGGCAGACTGGTATCTCTTTTTTTCTGTTTCCCATTGTCTCCCTGTTCAGATAATCTCAATTGGATTTTGTGTGAGTGTTTCAGCCATGGTGATCATTATTGACATACGCTGTGACAACACCGAAGGCTGTCCTGGGCTGTATTCTGAGGGGAGGGTGAGCAGCACAGAGTTTCTGTGTGCATGTTCCCAGGATTATGCAAAAACGATATTAGCAGAATTCATCTCAGTGCTACAGAAAATGCTGTACAGCAGCTCCTGGAATCCTCAAACCAGAGCAGATGTCATAACGCCAAGATCTCATCCCAGCAGAGCATAACATTAAAAAAATTGTTGCTTTTGGTTTTAATTTACTACTCTATGGATGAGAGAAGTCCCATCTGCTTACTTTATATTTAAATGAAAACATAAATGTTGTCCTTTGCTGACATTAGGCTCGATATTACACAGAGATAGAGACCCCAAGCAGCTAAAATTTACATCTAACAAATATGTTTTCTTACATGCAACCATCTGCATGAGAAAAGCAATGAATAAGTTTGCAGAGTTAGTGTAAACAGGATTCAAAGTGTGACCCATTTTTGTGCCACTCTGGGAATAAGAATTACAGAATTTTAGGAAAGCCAGAACCATAATTCCTCCCATGGGAGAAGTTTGGTCACAGAGGATAAAGGGAAAATCAATTGCTGGAAAGATTAGATCTGAAGACAGTAGTGATTCAGCCCAGCTAAAAGCACACAGTTTTTGAAGGGCTTCTCAGGACTTCAGAACCACCTCTAAAATCTTAAGCCTGTCTCTGATCCTGTGTCAGTGGGAGTTCTGGTTTCACAACCCACTGTTGTAAAAGAGTGGCTCAACACAACAGAAAAATGAGGAGATGTGCTCTGTTCAGTTTGAAAGGGAAGAGGAAAAGATGATGGGGATATTAGAATGTTCTTTCCCTCACAAGCTCAGTTCTTTGATGGAAGAAAATAAAAATCAGCATGTCAGAATGGTTGTCTGGGATTACTATTAATGAAAGCATTCACTTTTTTTCCATGGGGAAGTAGTCCAGCATGGACAGTTTTGATAACATGCTAATCACTTCTTAAACTTTTCAGCAAAATGTGCTCACATCTCAAAGAATACAACTTCAGACAATGTGATTGTTCAGTAAATTTGATTTTTGCTTTTTTTTCTCCCTACAGCAGCTACCTTTCTAATACTGAAATTTAGGATTTCAAGCCTACAACTTCCTCCAAGTCAAGCCTGGTGAGATTTGGGGTAAGAACTGGCACTTGTGGCAAATTCTGCCTGAGCAGGAGTTTCAGGGGTTGAGTTGCTGTTGCCCTTTACAGAAACATGGATGGTTTCAGTGTTCATTTTGCCAGTGATATTGCATACACTTGCCAGGATGAACAGTGACCAGGTCAACAGTGAGATGCCAGCAAGAGGAAGGACCTGTTGGAAAGGAGGGTGGTCTCCTGAAATTAGAGCTCTCTAATTATGCTTTGCAGCTCAGGCTAGAATAAGCCAAATTGGAAAACTTGGGAATTCAGGAGACTCAGTGCAATTCCAAAGCATTCAAGTGATATCTCATCATGGAATAAATTAACAAGTCATTTCTTCAACCTCCATTAGTACTTCTACAACCTTTCCCACATGTCTGAAACAGCAAATTACATAGAGAACACAGAAAAGCAGAAAACAGTGAATGAACTTACTACTCCTACAGTCTGGGCAGAAGAAAAAGAGAATTATTCTCTTTCTTCACATAGTTAAGTGAAAGGAATGGGCTGATGCCTGTTCAAGGTAAAGATAAACATCTTTTAAAATAGAAAGTGCTCAATAGGTTGCTCTCATTTGGGTTTTTTTCTGGCTTTTCAGAGAGTGAGAGCACCTCTGGCAGTCACATGAGTTTATCAGCCTCAAGCTGAATTGTCTTCTTTGTCTTCTGTGAAGGTCCAGGAATTTGCAACATATACTCTGGCTATGACTAGTTCCAGCTGGGGCTTTACAGGTCTTCTCAACTTTTTGATTCAGCAAAATGAATAGAAAGTCTGCTATTTACCTTCTGGGCATATTGTGAAAATTAAGTCCTTGATGCCCTTGTAGATGGACAGAACTGTAACTGCTGATTATTAATATCCTTAGATTCAGAAAATATTCAGAGACTCCCTTTCATGGAGCTATACATTTCAAGGCCAGGAGGGCCTTGATCTTGTCTCTGATTAGCTTAATTAGTCTGCTTCCTTTAATATCATTTTCAGACCTTTTAATTGCAGCTATAAATTGTTGTGAAACACAACAGTGAGAGCTGCTTATGGAAATATTGTAAAATAACCTGCATTAGCACACATGCCTGCATTTTCATATGCATTTTCAAAATGTATTTATGCATATATGGTCAAATAAGTGAAATCACCAGGTTACTGATTTACCAACAAATTAGTGAAATCACTAGTGTTTTTTTGTGGGATTGATAGTCTGCATTGCAAAATGAAGATTAAAGGAGTTAGCAGAACTCTTGCTCTCCCAAATCCTTTCACTTTCCATTTCCTTTGTCCTTGGAGAGTGTCATAATGCAGCTCTGTGCATTTTCAACTAGGCTTTGCCAGATGTCTACTTCTTGCATCTATTTGGAAGAAGCTAAGCTTAATTTAATTGTGCCCCAATTCAAGAGAGTATCCCTATGCTGGCAAGTTGATTAAGCATGGTGGTAATTTTAATTATCTCCTTATCTCTCACTGGAGTGCAGTTAGTGGAGCAGATGAAGTTAACCCCATGGATAAATACCCTTTTAAAACTGGGGCCTGAGACAAGAAGGATAAAGCTTTCTTTCCAACATCAAAAATTAGCCTTTACCTGTCTGAAGCCATTTCTTCTCCACTTCTCTGTCCATCTGTGGATCACTTCCTCAAGAGAGCCTGACATTACACTTGATCCACCTTTATTCCTGGTTGTTTTTCCTCCTGATAGTTCTGCTCTTGCCTGTGATTCATTGCTGTCTTTTACCCGTGACAATGCTGTTAGCTGCACATGCTTTTTTTTATTTTTGGGGTTTTTTTGCCTTTTTTGCCAGTTGTTCCACTCTCCACATAACTAATTTTTTTTTTTTTTTTTTTGTGTGGGTTCAACAAAAATGGCACAAGGCCAGCATTTAAGGATGCAAGTTAATGCACTGAAGATCTGAGGAGTTGTAGTGTTTGCTTTCCATGTCACAGGCACAGTGGAATCGTGGACATACACAGGGCTCACCTTTCATTTAAGACTCAAACACATTAAGTTATTATTTTCAAGCATTGTATTTAAGTGTATTTAATTTTCTTTCTGAAAGTACCCTGTCAGAAGCCTGTCGGAGGAAGAGCAGCATAATTTGAATGTCACTTTGCTTCCCACTAATGAGTTTCACATCCAGTCATTCTACTCCGGTGACAAAGCTCACATGTCCACTAACTTGTTTCTGCCCATTTGGCCCTGTTTTCAGCTGGGTGTGCACAGCAGCTTGAGTGCACCTTTGTTACTTAATTGTCTGGGTTTTAATTAACACAGAAGAGCAATAGCTTGGAGAGGAGAACAGAGAAGGATTCCGTAAATGAGAAGGTCATTCATGACACAAAGGCAGAAGTTCCTTACAGGAACAAAACTGTAACATCCCAGCATGCAGCATCTGAACTTTTCTTCTTTTTATGAATATCCAGCCATTTGCAGACTTTCTGTGCATCTCAGATCATTAATAAACACAACAGGATTCCCACCTGCCTTATTACTCACCCCCAGCATTTGGCTGCAGAGACTTTCAACTTGCCCTGGATCTCCAACCTGGCTGAACAGCTGAAGAGCTGAGAACCATTTGAGATGGTACAAAAATAGCCCCATCTCTAAATACATATCTATGCATATATTTAGAGACCCTCATGCCCTGGGGGACAGAAAGCTGGCTGGGCATGTCCAGAACCATAATCCTGACTCATTTTCTTGTAAAGATATCAAATGGACACAAGAAAGCTCAGTTTGTTCACATTCAGACCCAGGAACAGTGTTTAGGAGAGCAAAATACTGTGCACACATTTGCAGGGCTTGAAACTGCTCGTTTCACCCCAAGATTCTGTACAAAAGTTGTTCACTTTATCCAGCCTATAACTCAGGCATGCCTAGGGGGACACAGCCTCTGCTTGAACAGCAAAAGGGAGCAGCACAGCCCAGCTGAGAGGGGTGAGTCCGTGTGTGCTTCCTCCAATGACAATTCACGAAGGAAGAATACCATCACTGACAGCAAACCCCACCTCTGGGAACAAACTTACAATCCTGTCCAGCACTGAAACTGCCACATGAATTTCCTGAATTCCTCCATTTTGCATCTCATTTGCAGAAAACTACCTCCAGTTACAGCAAGACAAAAGCAGATGGTGAGAGGCTGCACAGGCTGTGAGAGATTGTTCTGGTTATTGATTCTTCATCACAATTTCTGCAGCCCTCGAGATCCAGCATCAGAGTCCTGGCCAGGCCAAATCTTGCTTCACATGTAAGAGCTGCTGAGTTTACATCTTAAGGGAATATTGATCTACAACAAGTAATCTTTTTTTTTTTTTTGTTTCAAGCAAGCTGAAACCCCAGAGAGAGGACAGCAAAACCCTTTGCCAGCACTTACGAAAAACATCAGAATAAAACAGTACCACGTTGAAAACTGCAAAGTGAATCCAAACCTTGACAGCAAATGTAATATGGAGATGAAGAATGTAGTATATATATGGCACCTCTTCTTAACTGAGCTTGAGCAATGTCTGGCACAACTAACCCTTTAAAATATCACTGCTGTTTATTTGTTTACAAAGGATTTAAGAGGCTGGATATGAAAGGGGAGATGCTAAAGGATAAACCCACTCAAAAGCATTTTCCCCTTTTGCTGGTAAAGAATTGGGAGCAGGTGTTGCCAGCCTGTTACTGGTGCTATCAGCCAGCATCAAAAGCAGTTGGCAATGCTCTCATCATGCAGAAATTCCAATCAGATTTCTCAGTATATTCTAATTACTGCAGTGACACTTGTTGTGGGCCTAAATGACTACCTCATCACTGCACACAGGTCTGCCTTCTATTTAGGGTTTATTGACTCTTAAATTTGTGCCTCCTCTAATTGCTTATCTATCTCAGCAAACACATGCAGAAGTCCACATTTATTCACCTCCTGCTGTGACCCTCTGCACGTTAAGGGCTGTGCTGCCATCTCTCACCTACACTGTGGTTGTGTCCACCCCAGCTTCACCCCAAGAAAGCAAGATTGCTCTGCACAAACTCTGGCTTTGCCAAGGGATTCATCCAAAAAATGGCTTGTTCTGCTGGCTGTGCAGGTGGTACCCACACACAGGGGCTTAGCAGGAGCTCTGGCACACAAATGGCACTTTCTAACCCCCTGATTCTTCGCTGTCATAGTCTATATGAAAAATAAGATTTTTCATATAAAACATCCAAGGGTTTCCATATAAAATATCCAAGGCTTGTACATACTTTTCCACCCCAAAGGTCTTGATTTCGTTCA
Source organism: Aleadryas rufinucha (assembly GCA_013397815.1). Classification (NCBI taxonomy): domain Eukaryota; kingdom Metazoa; phylum Chordata; class Aves; order Passeriformes; genus Aleadryas; species Aleadryas rufinucha. The sequence goes on from VZTH01016958.1 coordinate 533,302, forward strand.
TACCTACCAAAGTAACTGGCAATTACTCTGCACAGGCAGTGCCAGGAGCCAGCTGTGGCACCATTAATTGATGTGTGTTCCTTCACTCAGAAACACAGAACGTATCACTTATTTCCCTGATCTGGACCTGGTTCAAATAAGCTGGAGATCAATACAAACTTCTCTTTTGATTTCAGCAGATATTGGATCCTATCCCTGAAGTGCATATTATTCCTACTGAGAAACAAGCATTTATATACAGCAAGGTATGCATAAAAGCAAACTGCATTCTGCTTTCACAAGCACCATGGTCAAGATGAGTAAATGAATAAATGAATAAACTACGAAAAGTGGGAGTATATTGCTGTAATTTCCATCCTTCATTTTGCTGTGCCCTAGTTGGCTTTTACTCCAAATATTTTAATCTTTTGCTGATCAGGCCATGGATTACTTTTCCAAATTAATCCCCGTGTACCTCTGTGCTCACAGGGTGCAGTCAGTGTAGAACTGCTCTGTGCAGCAGTATCCAACTTAACACAAACATCCTTTCCATGCTCTGAACCTGAAATCTGGAAGTTTTCCCTGCTGCATGGCCGTGATAGAAATCTGATGCTCTGGTAGACATTGTGCCTCGAGCTTTAGCTAATCCAAGTTTCATGCAATTACCCTGCATACAGATTTTGTATAGACCCACTGAAATGCTGGGAGTGTGAAGCCAAAACTCAATATGCCTTGAAAGTTACCATAAAGTCACTATGAAATTATAGGAGTTCCAGAAGTGCAGTTGTGCATCAAGAAAAAAACAGACACCAGGAAAAAAAAAAAGCAAACTCTTTTGAAAAAATCTGAGAGCAACGGGAACATTGATTTTTGTCCTCTGTAAATAGAGCACTCTGCCAGAGTATGAAATCTCTGGCTGCAAATTCCCGTAGCTTAAACATGAGATTGACTACAAGCAAACATAAATGTTGAATCATTGTCATCAGCCAAGCTGAGAAAACTGCAAAAACCAAGAAAACAAGCAGCATAAAGGATTTATAAATTTATCTCATAATAATAATAATAATAATTATTATTATTATTATTATTATTATTATGCTTAGAGTGAAGAGAATTGTTCCCACTCTGATTTTAAAGTTTACTTTATTCCTTCAGTCAATTTTCTGTTATCTAATGGAGCATTTAGACTTTTTAAAAATAGAAACTGGTAAGTTCTGCATTCTTCGTTGTTCCTAGAGATAAATTTACAGTCATCACATATGACCACTTCTGAAAGAAAAGAACTTCTGTTTTTGACCACAGATGGAGGAAGCATTAATTGCTTAGTGATAATTGACACCACTAAATGAATATATCTCTTTTCTCTCTCTTTATTCTCAAACCAAACAGTTCTGTCCCAATATTTAAAATATTTTCTGCTCATGGTACCTCTTGTGGCACTGAGTGAACTCTGCATGAATACTTTTCTAAATGCTCAGGCACTGTCTGTTATTTCATGCTGACTTCATGACAGCCCCACCATTAATAGTGCAGTTGAGCTCATGGGCCAAAGCCTTTTCTATGAAATATGTAGCTGAAACAAAGGCAGGCCACAATTTGTGTGCCACCAGATGTGCACAACACAATGATACAGAAATACCTGATGTATCACCCAGCTCCTGTGCTCTGGGACCATGTAACTGGGAGTACGAAAGGGAGCAGTAATCCAGATAATTACTACTGCTAATTGAGATAAGGGAGCAGAGAAGAAACTGGAAATTCATTAAAGCACAAATTGTAAGTTGCAGATGAGTCACTAAATTTGGGCTGGAGACTCCTTGGTTAGCAATAACATCCATGCTGATCATCACTCCAGTTGCTGCTTTATTTTGGATTGTTAGGATTTTTCTCCCTCACCAATTTTTGATTTATTTACTCCAAGGGCCAAGCAGTGACAGTTCCTGTTGTGGAAAGTGCCATGAATACACTGAATAAGAAGGACCCAAACCTGGTTTCCAGAGCAATTACCCAGCCCTGGCTGCATCCAGCTGTGCCAAAACCAGACCCTGGGGCACTTCACTCTGGCCCAGCTGCCACTGGCAGGAAGGCACCAGGCAGGGGAGAACATGAAGATCCAGCAGATCCCTTGCTTTGGATGGCGCCTGACCAGAACCATAACATGCCTTTTGGACCACACCATCCAACGATTTAGGCAAAAATTCTAACTGCCAGCTAGCATTTTGCATCAAACCTCTGCTAACCAAGAATAAGATTAAGTTTAAAAATTAGTGTTATCAAACATGTAACAGTTTGGAAGAAAGACAAGTTTCTATAGCAGAAGTAAGACTACCCTTCTGTCTATTATCAACTTATTTTTAGATGTCCAGACTGAATTTAATTGATGTTGTCTAAACTCTCAAAGTAAAGAATTCAGAGGAGGTTTTTTATAGATTCATACACAAAAGTACAATTGCTCCCCTGAAGGAGGATTTTTTTAAATATTTTTTTCATCTTTAGGCTTTACCCAGCTCTTTAAATCATTCCAGGCTGGTTTCTCTTCGACTGTTGCTCGTTTTGATGCAGCCTCTGAATTGAACACTGGGTTCTGAGGCTCGTCAACGTGGAGTGCTATTGTTGTGCACTGGGATAGAGGCTGGACTTCCTGCTGGAAGAATGGCCATGGCACTGCAGATGCTGCTCCAAAACACAGCCACATGCACACACAGCACACAGCAGCCCAAAAAAAGAGAAAAAAAGAGAACTCTTTAAGCACATAAAGAAATGATGTCTGTAAAATTACTGTGTTGTACAAGAGGCCAAATGTTTAAATGACTGCATTAGATGAGGTACAAACAGATATCTCTTCTCCATACCAGTACTTTTCATGTGCAGCTTTAGCATTACTTTTTTAAAATTATTATTACAATTTCACTTTTGTTTTGGCCACTTAAACAGCTAGGGTTTTTTTCCTTTTTGTTTTTTCTCAAAGTTGACTATGTTTTATTCACGTCACAGCTTTTATACGGTTGTATAATGCTTTCTCTTTCTAATTTATTTTGTTACCTGTGTGGATAAAATGAATAGTGAATGCTGTCTTATTTCATAAACTTTATTAAGCCTTTGGGGAAACTTCAATGTGCTCATATGGAGCGGCAGTATAGAATGTATCCAGCGTATCATGACAAAGAAATTACAATTCTAAGCTAGAAATAAATGATATTCCAGAAAAAAGCAGAGGGAACAACATTTAAGGAGTTAACAACGAACCACTTGTCTTCATTTTCAGGTCCTTTAATCCTGCTATTGTGCAGTTTTCACACAGTGCTAAATTGAATTACTGCATCATCTTTTACAATTTCTTTGTACAGTTGACCCAGTTTATAGCAGGTTTGGAAGCATTATCATTGCTTAGGGTTCAAAGATGCTGCAGTGTATTGCATTACAAGTCAATCAGTGTGGAAGGATTTTGATGTAATTTTGCTTTTGGATACAGAAGAACAGATATCCAAATGAGGGCTGGTATTTCATTTTGTCATAACAATGTCACATAAGACAGCATGCCTTTTTTATACTCATTTTATCATATTTCTTTGTACTTCTGGTCCTTATAAAGTGAATTCTCAAGTTTATGTCTTCCAATGTTTTGATTAACTTGTGCAGGAAGAAAATTGAAAGAAGCTGTAATGTGTAGATTTTTACTGGTGTGTAGCAAGGGGGTGTATTTAGGTGGATACCACCCGAAAAAGAGCCTAAAAATGAATGCAGTTTCTCAACGTTGTACCAGTTCTAGAATGCTCCAGGTGAGAAATTCTTTATCGGAAGGGTTCCTGTTGTGAGGGGCAGTGCTTCCTACAGCTGTTTTAGCACATAAACATGGTGCTCAGCTCAAATACACTCTAAGCAATGTGTTTTATGTAAAGCATTTCATTCTCTCAAGGTCATTCTTTATGCTTCAGGTGTTAATTTGTGTTGTTCTTCAAGTATTCCTATTATTGATAGTAGAGCCCTTGGTATATGTTATATTGAAATATTGCTAATGTATGAACTGTAACATTAAATTTTTAATCTAATCAATCAAGTGGCATGCATATGCAGTAGATGCTTGGCTTTTACTAAGATTAATTACCATGTGCTGGGGAAGGGAACTGTGTAAGGTGAAATACTGCATGCACACAGACACACACACCCAGGAGAAGAGAAAAGAAAGCAAATTGTGCAAAGGGATGAGCACTGTAATAAGTTAATGACTACTTCTGTCATTCAAAACATATGCATAGCCTTTAAGACAACACAAAACAAAGATTAAACTCATGTTAAATCAACTATCTATTAAAGCATTTAGAGCTTTTCTCCAGATTCTACATGGAAATTATGCAATCTGTTGCAAAACTAAACACTTGTCTCCCAGATGGTGCTCAGAGTCTGTCTGAGCAAACACCCCTTCCATGCTCTGTGTAACAACTTGTGCATATTTTTTGTTCCCTGTGCTTCATTTGATGCATTTGAGGACATTTGCACTGAACACGCTACGTGGAGACAACCACATTTGCATTGTAAAAGCCAGCGGTGCTGTATTTACACACCTGATTGCACCGGGGAAGCAGCAGGTACTTCATCATAGACAGTGGCACTTCCCTGCCTGGAGGGTGCAAACTTGCTGTGCTTCCTGTTGATCCCAGTCTGGGCTCTAGTTCTCACAGGGCATTGACAGCTGCCCATTAAATAATAAGTAGCTAATTGGGGTTGTATTTTGAACTGTGTTGCAAAGTTAAGCTTCTATGACCGTGTTTTGAGGGAGTGTTTTACCACGCCGAATACCAGCTGTGATTGACATGAAAGTAAGATTAAAGCAGCACTAATACTTTCATAATGTTATTAAAAGGTACATTATTCATGCACTAGACATAGGGATTACCCTTCTGGCTGAGACTATGGTACAGCAAAAAACCTGTGAAAAGACACTTCAGCATGAGACAGTCATCTGCAATTGAGGAGGCTGCTCTTCAGCAGTTTTTGTTCTTGCCACAGGTTTTTAGTGTTTCCTCCGCCTTGTTTTCTACTTGTGCAATGGAGATAACAGCAGCTCCCTCCTTCACAAGAGGGAAGATCAGGATGTCACTGCTGGTGAACCACTCAAATACCTGGTAGGGCACTAGATATGCACTTCAGCTTAGCAAAGCTTCCTTTGGAGGAGAAAACCCATCTGATTATAATTTCTGAGCAGTTTCTCCAATCTTAGCCTGCAGACACCCCAAAGTAGCTCTCCTTTGGAGATTTCGTCATCCATCTTGTTTACAAAACCCAAAAACATAGGGATAATCACTTAGTAGCATTAGATGTCACGTGTAACTCTCCATGTTTTAAAAAGCAAAGGTATTCATGGGCACCAACTGAATAAAAAACTTAAGCAATGAGAGAACTTGAAATATATTTCTGTGATGAAGTGCTCTGCAATGTGTCTTTCTCTGCCTTGTTCATTGTTTTAGCTCCTGTCATAGAAGAAGCCATTGTATTAAGTGAAAGAACTAAAAAACTGAATTGAAATAATATCATTTTAGTTCATTTCTGGAACTTTTTAATAGAGAAGTAATTGTCTCCATTAATCAGCATAACTTTTGTTAAATCCATTGGGTTTTAGAGACATTTTAATATTGCTTCCATATTCTGGAAGGATGAAAATGATAAAGTTCAAAAGATAGATGCATGGAAATTAGATATATAAGACAGCAAAACTGCAGGGGAAGAATTTAGCTGGCAAGTCCTTCAAAGCATAATTTATCACGTCTTCAAAATGCCAAGGGAGACACCCAGCACGCCAGAGAGTAAAACTCCATGGGATGCCTCAGAGCAGGGTCAGCTTGAATGTTGGATCAGGGCTTTGTCCAATCAGACTCAAGTATCACCAGGGAGAATTATCCCAGAAACTCTCTGCACAGCCTGTTCTCTGCTTTAACCACCTGGTCTGGGGGGAGATTTCCTTGCATGGAATTCCTCCTGATGCCTCTGGGATTTGTCTCTTCTCATACATTTTGAGAAGAATATGGATCCATTTTCTCTACAGCTCTCCTTTAAGTAGCTGAAGGCAGCAGTGAGATCCAGCCTCAGCCATCTCCTCTCCACGATGAGCAAGCACCTTCCCTCCAGTGTCTGTCCCTGTGTGCAGGGAGGGCTCTGAGCAGGGCCCGGGCTCTGCTCCGGGGGCCCAGCAATGGCCCCAGAGCAACGGGCAGGGCCTGAGCCCAGGGAGCTCCCCCTGCACAGGAGGCACAGCTTGTGCCCTGGGCAGTGCCCAGCCCTGAACAGATTGTGCCCAGAGGCTGTGCAGGCTCCTCCCTGGGGATATTGCAGAGCCACATGGACACACTGCTGTGCCCTGTGCTCTGGGATGGCCCTGCTGGAGCAGGGAGGTGCCACCAGAGGAGCCCCTCTGGGCCCCTCCAGCCTCACCCATCCTGGGGTTCTGTGATTCAGCCTGTCCTTAAATGTCAGGTGCCTCAGTCCCCAAACCATGCTGTAGCTTTCTCCTGGACTTGCTGCAGTGTCCTCTCTCTTGTCCATGGGCTGCAAGAACAGACAGGGTTCTGCCAGTGATGCTTCACTGGTGCCGAGCAGAAAAGCACCAGCACTTCCCTGGCTGTGCTCTCCACAGCAGCCCTGTGCTCCAGGCACAGCCAGCTGTCACTGCTACAACCATGCCATGGTCACCAGGGCTGCAATTCCTTTTCAGAGCTGCTTCCTGGAGAGTCAGCCCCTTGCCTCTATCACCGATTCTTCCAAGCTCAGAATTACATTTTTGCTCACTTGGTTTTTTGTCCCCTCTCATGAGGTGCCACCTCTCTGAGTGACTCTGCCCCAGAGTCCTATATACTCTGGTCCACCCAGTTTGGTGTCAGCCATGGCTGGGGGTGTTTCCATGCCATTGCTCAGGTTGCTCTTAAAACCAGTGAAAGAGTGTCAGCCCCAGTAGCAATCTCCAGCACACATCACTCATAACTGAGTTTGGGCTTTCCCCAAACCCCCCTTTGAGCCCAGCAGTGTGTCTGTCCTGTCCCATTCATATCTGCTCCCTTTGGCTACAGACACCCTAAAGGACCATTTCTGCTTAAGGCTGGGTTCAGAGACGCCACTGCTGTGCCCTGAGCCACAGGCCAGAGCTTTCCCTGCACAGGTTGCACAGTGTGGCTCTGGTAAATCCCTGCTGACTGATGCCAACCACCTTCTTGTGACTGGAAATGCTTTCCAGGATATCTTTCTCAAGACTGAGCTGATGCTTTAGAGCCAGCAGTTCCTAAGATCCTTCTCTTTTGGAGACAAGAGTGGCTTTTTCTAGTCCCTGGTTGCCATGCCTTTTCAAAGATGCTATCAAGAGATCAACCTTCCAGTGACATCAGTGTCTTTGGATGCATCTTGTCCAGGACCATGGACTTTAAACGAGGCTGGACAAGGCTCTGAGCACCCACCTTTGATGCTGCTGCTTTGAGGGGCAGCAGGCCAGGCCAGAGGCTCCAGAGACTCCCTTCAGCCTCAACTATTCCAGGACTCTCTCTCTCTGTCCAGCTTATTTAAGCAGTTCCAAACTTTCTATTAAATCCACGCCGTGCTTGTCTGTTTTGCATTGCAAAGCAGATTGTCCAGTTTCTTGAATAGCACAGTCTAACACTTCATAATCTGTTCAATATGATATGCCTGTTTTAAATTTATGAAGTTGTAAACCAATTTCCTGTACTAATAAACACCTCTGTTTTCATTCCTATTTATCCTCCTTTTAAAATTACTGCACTCCCTTGCTGTCTTTCTCTTGTCCTTGTCTTGTAAGATGGGAAAAAGAGATGGGGGCAGGGGAGACAGAGGAGGAAGAATAAACCATCACAACAACAACAACAAAAAAACCCCAAACCCAAAACCCAGCAGCTCATAAAAAAAAAAAGATACTTGGTGAGAATCCAAGATCAACAGACCAGCAAGCCCACTCATTGTTCTTTATTGTTTTGGCTCTCTTCCAGCCCCTCTAGGTTTCTCTCTCTCTCCAAACTACTTTCTGCATTCTCACATATGTTATAGAAAGTGCAATGATTTCAGAGAAGTGCTTTAACTTATAACAGCTTGATATGAAAAAGAAGTTGTCCAGTTTGTAAAGGAGATGAGGGGAGCTTGTTGCTCTGGCTCTCCTTAATGTGTGAGTGCAAACTCTTATTCTTAGCAGAAGATCCATGTGTGCATAGTATCACTGAAGGAGAAATGGGTACCTTTTGCACATAGTCAATGGGCATAATTATCTGTAAAACTGTTTGGGTTTGGAATTGCTCTGGCAGCACAATAAATTTTTCAAATCCAGCACACATCAGACCTGCCAACATCTTTACAGAGAGCACAATAATTCAACTTTGCATTTTGTCACAAAGATGATCCATTTTTCTAATGCAGCAGAAAAATAGTAGGGTGATGGTATAAAAAGGCATTGATGTGAATGATTTTATCTGTCGTTTTAATAGATTCTTTCCAAATGTAATAAATTTTGAAAATTATTGATAGGATCTGCAGAGTTACTAGAATACTTCAACCCCTCTGATCTATGTGGCTGCAGGTTGGAAACAAGTTCATAACTTAAGAGCTTAAGCCATAAAAGCTTAATTAATTTAATCATTATAGGAATAACTCTCCCAGGTTAAAACAAAAAGGCCAAACTCTATCTCTGATGTCCAATCATGCCCCTTTGCACTGCACTGCTCACTCTGTATCCTGCAGGAACAAGGAGCTCCGAGGCTTGGCACAGACTGAGCTCTGCCTTCCCAGCTGCTGGATGTGCCATGAACTGGCATGGACATACAAGGACACTTCCAAGAGGAAGCTCCAGCCAGTCTGCACCTCCTCAGGTCCACTGGTCCTGATGGAGTGCAGGGATTTCACAGGAAGTATTAGCAGAGGTGAGACCAGCAGAGGAGTATCGCCAGCCTGCAAAGGACCCGCCCTGGCTGCTGCTGCTTCGCCTCTGCCTGACCCATTCCCACACAATTACAGTCAGGTTTTGTGGAAATCACCCTTCAGAGCTGGGAAAGGACCTGGGCATCCCACATACAGACTTGAGTGCCATTCTCAGAGAACTGTAAGCAACCAATAAATGCAGGTTGGGACCTCTGGGGAAGCCAGGTACTACTTCATCCGGGGGTTTTTACTACAAAAGGTGAGAACCACAGAAAATTTGGTGGTGGTGGGTGAGCCCCACAGTACCATTGCCTGGGAGTCCTGTTATATTTGGATTATTCAGGGACACTCACTGAAATTTCAGTCTGGGATCAGGCTCAGAGAATGCAGACATACACTAGGGCGTGAATGTATAGATATAATCATGGATTTTTCAAGACTGTTGTTTTCCTTTCTTCTTTAATAATTATGCTGAAGTAAACTGGTCATTTAAACAAAAAATTGCACAGTCCAAGAGGTTACCTAATGTTTAAAGAGAGATGGAAATATGCGTGTTGAAAAATATTTCAAAAAGATCTAAAACTTCAAACTTTTCTGGGTATTGTACACCAAATTATTAACCTTTTTTTGTTCTTATTGATAACATCATTCACACATGTAAATATGAGAGGTAAGCCCTGCTTATTCTTAAGTGTGTTGTGAGATATGCATCTTTAGTTGAAGAGGGAATGTTGTTATGAAACCCTGAGTGCAAATCCAGGGACTGGGAAAGGGGGAAAAAGAAACCAAAATCGTGCTGAGACTGAGACAGGCTGATTTAGACTAGTTTCAAGCAGAGACAGACCAAGTTGTCTGAGTATAGAACTGTGACAGCTGAATAAATAAGTAATGTTTAAAGCTTCTGTATACCCCAGCTACCCCCATGCTTGCTCTTTTAGGAGTTTTGAATCTGTACATGCAGGAAGCTTTCAGAGAGACATTTATTTAAATTCTTACTTTGACTCTTAATTTTCATTGCTTTTACTGCATCTCCAATATCAACAACAAGCAGGGAAAGCTGCTCATTTGACTTGCAGAGCTGGGCTGGGAATGTGCAGGTTTGGGGTGCAGTTTGCCTTTCAGTGGCAGAAATTGTCTCACCATTATTAATGATGACATTTACTCTCTTTGCTGGTTCTAACCATGCCCACCATGATCTCCACAGCACATCAATACTGCAGCTTACAGATGAGTGAAGGGCAGATTTACAGGTTTAAGATTTATGCTGATTGCAGTTGCCCAGCAAAAATTCTGGTTTTTGGGGAGGGGGCTATTTTGGGATTGCTGATTTAAGAAAATCTGCCTGATGAGCAGTTCTGACACAATTACAGAGCTATGCAAGGGAGTCTAGAAAAAAACAACAATCACTTCACCAAACATGTTCAACAAGTTCTGGTTAAGTGCTTCTGTCTAAGGTGACTAAAGAAGGTTTCCCCTACTCCAAGTCTTTGTTATTAATGCTGTAATAATTTGGTTACACAAAACCATAAACTTATATACATATATACATTTAATATACAGTGGAAGGAAGAGATGTTTCTAAACTCAAACCACCAATATGTTGTCTTGCTTGTTAACTAAATGGATCATAATTTGCCAGGCCTGGGAATGATGTGAATTCCAGAGAGGCCAAAGGAATCTGCTGGCTGTTTGGTAGCTAAGGTTAAAGAGAAGATAAAATGTGAAGCAAGTAGCTTGAGGGACTTTCAAAAGGGAGGGATTTGCAAAGGCTGATTGCTGGTACAGATACAGCTACATGTGATAAGGCCAGTTTTATGTCTGTATTTACATATTAATTGTAATTCATCCATGGCATAATTAAAGAGGCTCAATACAGGGTTTTATCCAAACATCACTTGCATCAACAATAAGCTGAAGACTTTGGAGTATTGGCAGTGGATTCACTTAAAATGCTGTGATGGCTCTGATTGCCTGGGGTTTGTGGCAGGCAACCTTCTTGTTTAAGGACTCTCACTACAGCTTTTCAGAGATTCATGTACAGAGATTTATTAAACAGAAATGCCAATTTAAATGAGCATAAAGTGAGCAACCTAGAAACCCACATTATTATTACTTATTCTTACTACTTCTGTAATCACTATCAAGCATCTGTAATGCCACAAATATGTCTCCTGAAGCTGTGTAAAAGGAGAGGAGCATAGAATGAAAGGAAAGGCAAAGAGACAGACTCTAAAAGCTCATTAAGCTGCTGGGTATATGCTGTATTTCAGGCATGTAAGTAATTTCATTGGCTTCACTGAGATTTCTGGAGTAGATCCACAGAGCAAAACTGGATAAATGCTATTTCTTACCCAGTTAATAGCCACAGAGGAAACAAAAGGAGGACAAAAGGAAACTGTGTAAATAGGACAGCAGATAAGGCAAAAAAGGGAGTTTAGGGAGAGGTGAATGCACGGTCAGAGGGGCAGGGAATGTGACAGGAGTTAGACAGAAAGGGCACACCAGGACCCCAAAGAGGACAAGAAGAGATTGATCTCTGCTACAGCATCATCCAAATCCCAGCTGATAGCAATTGTGTCCATGGTGTGAGGAACCTGGCAGTGCTGATCCACATCTGCAAATGGCCATGGTCTTTTACATTCCACTTGGAATTTGTTCTGGCTATCTCTAATCTGATCCTGAAATAAATTATGGGCCTGGTTTTGGCCAAATATCTCTTTCTGTAGTACATCTGCTTCAGACATTTCTCTTAATAGAACAGAAAAGAGTAGGATAGAATAGAATGATCATTCTGTGACCTATGATCTATTTATCTTGGGCAAAAGCATCCTTTCTTTGCATTGTTTTAAGAGGCTAAACTATGGGTCATGATAGATTCTATGAATTCCCTTAATTAATATTCCAAAAATATATTTAGAATCAGTTCCACATCAAAATCAAACCTGAATGTTCTGTGGAAGTGTAAGGTTAGCAGAACCAGAGTACCCATGAGTTACTTTTTCCCACTCCCAAGTCTCTCCATGTTTTAGGAGTATAACCTGGGATGCTACACCCCAGACTTTTTATTCTTTTATTCCTCTTGCTCCCATGTCATTATTTTTCTCTAGATGTGCTCATTTTGGTCTGTTTCTCTGTCCTTTAGCCAATGAGACAGGTTTGAAACATCACTCTCTTCTTCATTCACTGTTGCACATGAATCATCCAAACCCTGTTGTCAGTTCCTGGTTCATTGGTAATAAATATAGATTAGAAATTCTGTTATTATTAACAAAACAGCAATATGTGTACAAAACTCTGTGTGCATGAACAGATGGATACCTGTTATATCCAGAGGTGGTTAAATTCAAAACTTCCTTATCTGTGGGATTTTTGGGGATTTTTGGTTTGTTTTCTCTTTTTTTTTTCCCCTAACAAGGGTGATTGAGCTACATATAATAAAATACTGGTACAGTAACAAAGGTGAAATAATTAATATTAAAACAAATCTATTCAGAAGCATACAATAATTTACATTCAAACCCCGAATATTTAAAAATTAATAGAAAATATTAGCATGTTAATAATTGAAATCACAGGAATGTATAATGAGATTGCACTTACTGCAGTATATCAACCATTATCTGCAGCCTGACAGGAAAATGTTTAACCTCAGAATAAATAGGATGTGCATTCTCTCAGCCCCTAAGGGTTTGTTGCTATTAAACCAACGTGATCCTTGAAAACACGTACACGTGCACATCTTGTGGAATCAGAAATACAACATGTACTCTCATTGCAATTTCCTTTGTCTGAAAATAGTCCTTTTATCCGTAAATCTGGGAGGGAAAAATGAAAGCACTGAAGAGTGACTTAACTACAAAAGAATGCAATAAAATTAGCACTACATGAATGTCATTTTTTCTGAGTTTTTCACTGTTTCACATACTGTTTCCTTTATCTTTCAGGAAATTCTGGTGTATCAGCTCAGCAAGCTGGCAGCAGAAACAACATAATGACTTTTTTTGGTCAAATGGTTTATGACTTCACACCTACACTGAGAGCTTTAACCTCTATCCATATTTATATTTGTCCTCTATTTCTTCAATTCAAATGTCCTTTCAGAGAAGATTGGTTTCATGCAGAGAGGAGATAAAAATCAGAACCCATACCTCACATGCAATAAATTCATCATATTTATTACGTCCCCAACACTGGTGAGTTAGAGGGGAAAAAAATTCAGCTTTTAGTCCCTAACATTTAATTCATATTCCTTTTATAGCTAAAACTGCAAAAAGGAGCTGGGGGGAGGAAGGGGATGTTTTGTTTGGTTGTTTTTCCCTTCCAGTCTGTGTGTTATTCAGAGCTACAGACATTGAAATATTCATATTAGGAAGGTTGCTAAGTTGCTGTGGCCCAGAATGATGAGAGAAAGGGTGACAGGATGATTACAAAGGGTCTGGTGAGACTGTGCTTGTTAAACAGGGAATGGAGCTAAGAAATCCAGCAATTCAGAGGTCCAGACACTGCCCAGGCACGGACACGAGGGGTTTGGAGAGTCTGTTATGGCTGCTAGAGCTGGAAAGCTCTTTGACCAGCTGGGTCTGGGTGCTGGGATTGCTCTGTGGGACAGGGCTGGTGCTGCCCATGAGGGTTACAATTAAATCTCCACAGCAAAAAGCAGGCAAAGGGACACACACAATTAGAGAATGAAACTGTTGCTTTTCATAATAAATGCAGCAGTGTAGTTTTGCCCACTAATCCCTAGTAGCACTTTCAGGAGTTTGCAAAGGCATTTAGCACAAGCTCTGTTTTAGCCAGGAGTTTCTCACTCACTTGAGCATAAAGAAGTCCCAAAGACAGCACTCCCAGGCCTTGTTGAGTTGAGATGTCACTGTACCTCAAAAGGTACCTCTTAAGAACATTAAGTAAAAATAATAATGAAGCCAAATTATCTGGTTGCTTTAAATCATTTGTTCTTATCTTTCCCAAGCACAGTAATGCCTGCACATGTTTTTTAAGTTCTGAGTAAAGTTCATACAGGAAAATACAGGGCAAAAACGGTCTATAGACCACGAGGGATATAAATCCTTTATGGGTTCAGTATGGATTTATTCTATTTGAACATCTGACCCTGTTATGAAAGATTTACATGGAGGAATAAGTCAAGTATAATCATTTTCAATGATCTGGAATTACTCAGCCTACGTGAAATACTTGTTTATTGCTCTGTTGATGTTTATGTGAGAAACTAATAGATTTTTCTTGAAATATTAATGTGGAACAATAGAAAGGAGTGAAAAAATATCTGGTTTGTGCTGTTCTGTGTTAAAATTAAATGCTGCATAAAAGGCTAGTGTGTTTTGTCAGTGCTGGGAACGAAATGCCTCTGCCTTTTATAGCCCCCACACCCAACCCTGTCTGAACAGCTCTGGAGGGTTGGGTGGGGTAGAAGGTTGCTGTTGTTTGCAGCTCAGTGTCTTGGCTTCTGAAGGGATCGAGGAAATCTTGGGAGTTTAGAGAATCTGATTCCTCCCATCTGTGAATCCCTCTTAATGCTGATAAGCATGGCTGAAATTCACATCCTCTCCTAAATTGTTGACTGCTGTAGTTCTCTGTTATGCCAAGCTCCTTGTTGTGCTTTGAGATGAAAGCAGACTAGACTGTGCCATCATTAGACATCAGTGACATTACTTAGGACACAGAGACTTTTCTTTCATTCTATTACACCTGGTGTGCTTCAGTGTGTGTGTGACCAGAGGAAAAACACCCCATGCTGGAGCTGTGTGAGGAAACCAACGGCGTAAGGAACAGAGTCAGTGATGCTCCTCGGTCCCATTTCAGGGAAGTGCAGTGCTGGTAAATCAAAATATTGAGCTGAGCTGGGCCATTTTGTTTACCAAAGGTGCACATTCTCTTCTTTTCCTCTGTCAATTGACTAAAGCTGCCTTACTGGTGCTTGCAGTACTTTGTCTGTCACTAACCTCCGGACTTCTCTTTTTAATGTTTTTTTTGGTCTGTTGAAGTGGTTTTATTGAAAGTCACAAAATCCCAGGATCACTGAGGCTGGAAAAGCCCTCCCAGCCCATCGAGTCCCAGCTGTGCCCCATCCCCACCTTGTCCCCAGCCCAGAGCTCTGAGTGCCACCTCCAGCCCTTCCTGGGACACCTCCAGGGATGGGCACTCCAACTCCTGCCAAGGCCTGAGCACACTTTCCATGGAGAAATTCCTGCTGATATCCAACCTGAACCTCCTCTGGCCCAGCCTAAGGCCATTTTCTCCTGTCCTGAAGAGCAGACAGAGAAAGTAAGGAGTCCTACTCTCCTTTGTATCCTCCCTGCCTGAAGATATACAGTCCCTAGAACCTCTCTTCCACCCAAACAATGGGAATCTATCCCAAAAGGGTTTAAAATACACCCTTAAAGTGTAAAATTAAACCAGATAGAGGTCAAGATATATGGAAAAAAATATTAATCTAGAGGAAAAGTATAATATCCCCTGCACCTACATGAACGACAAAACAGATGTGGGGGAAGAGATATGAATCCTGAGGGCAGCTGGATATGGAGAGAAGATTATTTCAGGTAAGTAAAGGTAGGTGCTAGAGGTTCTCTATCTGTGACTGTGTGCTGGCCAATGGGAGGAATCAGGATAACCAGCTGTGAGTGCCTGGAGTTACTCTGATACAATCAGCTCACAGACATATCTGAAGGGTTTCCAAATGCCAGAGCACCAGCACAAGGGCATTAGATCCTTAAAAAGCCAGATATTCAATGAATTAGAATGTAAAGACTGGGATCAGACATTATGCAGGAAGACCATTGGAGAAGTAAATGATATTTAAAGGGCAAGTGGTAACGAAATATCACTAAATAAAAATGTGAATTCTCGTAATAAACCTGAAACTACTGTGATTATTAATAATCAGACAAATAAGAAGGAACAGGTACATGAGCAACTGGGAAGACAGGCTGGTGGCTATGTGATTTTTGGTGAGTTAAATCACAGAGAAAAATTGTTAGGGAGAAAACCATCAGGTAGCCAAGCTGCATCTCACATCCATAGCAAGTGAAAAAGAGTTGGGGAAAACATTTGCACACAATAGGACAATACAAGGGGAGAAATGTCAAGGAAAATTAGTCATGATTCTGGGATGCAAAGAGCTCTTTTATTGTACACAAGTTAATTTCTATATGCTTTATTTTCAGTTTATATATACTGACTTTTCCAAGCTGCACAATCGTCCCACTTGTTTCATTGCACTGCTTTAATTAAAAGCAGCACATAAACATCCACTTCTGTGCAAATCCCTGTAAAAACACCTTCAGATTTAAATGCTTATCTTATATCAGGTTATTGACAGGTTTTGCTAAATTGGTATAAGTGGATCTGGGAGCATTTACAGAGAGATTACAGTGATTCAGTTCATGCAGCCCAGGCAGTGTGTGCTCAAATACTTAGATGTGTGCTTATCAATAATGTGTGCATATATCTGTGTATAGGGACCTTACTGCATGAGACACTTCAGTGTTAGGTATGATTTTACTATGAAGTACTCCCTGTCATAATTTTTCACTGTTTGGAGATTTTTCATTTGAAAAAAAAAACCCAAAAAACCGGAAAAGAGACAAAGATTTGTGTCAAAAATTCAGTTTGCTCTGTTATGAGCTATCAGGTAATTTTGATCTTCAACCTTTTAATCACACTTCTACATTAGGAAAAGAAAAATTAAAATATTCCTTAACATTTTCCCTATTTTGTTTCTTTCAAGCAATCAAGCAGAACTTCAGGTTTTCAAGACAAAGTTAGCTCACATTTGAAAAAATTACTATTCCAATTATTTCAGATGAGAATACATCACCTTTCAGTCTTGTGATTCAGAATCTGTGATTTTATTCCAATCTCATTGTTTCAATTATATTGAATTATGGATGCAATGTCCTCAATGAAGATATGCTTCAAGTATCTTGATCCTCCACCCCTTCTCCTCTGCAAAATGACTACAAATTATAGAAGCCATGGGCTTAATTTTAGTACCTTACCTGGATCATGGAAGACCTGAATTATAGAAAATTCCAAACCTCAATGCTCCAAAAATTAACTTTTCTTCAAGTGTCTACATCAAAATTAGAGACAGTGAAGCATCTGTGAGAATTAGTTACTTTGGAAATGGCAGCCTGTGTCTGAGAAGCTGTGAGGATTTCTGCTGAGAGCCGCAGGCATGAGCCAGCCAGCACATATGCCAGCAATAACAGTTCACTATTAATGAAGTGTCTTTTTTTCTGCTCGTAATGAAATTAATTCCTGGCGTTCGAACTCTGCCTTACATCGGGAAAGTAAATAGAAGATGAACAGAAATGGCATTTATTCATTAAAATTGCAAAGTAGCAATTAAATCCTTTTCTCCTTCCTTTCTGGATCATCTGTTCCAGAGCATCTAAAAGGGGGGCCTGTCGTGGGTCAGGCTGATCAGGTGAGAACAGCCCCATTATCAGCCTCTGAGGTCTGGGGGCTTGTTTATATTTGAGCATGTTTGTTTTCAAGAAACAAACCCCCTCAAACAAATCTATGCCAAAGAATAACCTGGAGAAGTCAGGAAGCCTCACCGTGGGCAAAGGAAGGCTCTGGATTTCAGCAGCCAAACCAGGACCCCACGACACGTGAGAGGAGTTTAAAGGGTTACTCTGTCCCAGAGGACAGAGCTTTTCATCTCAGTCATCACAAACCAGCACAGACGCTGAGCTTGGGCTCTACCTACCTCCTCAGTGCAGCTCAGATCCAACCCCAAACTACTCCTCGAGAGATTTTAAGGAAACTGTGAGGTGTCCAGGATTCCAGCCTCGAGCTGCTGTGGGCAGAGGAAGCAGAGCAGTTTGCTAACAGTCCTCATCCATCTGATATTTAATGTCACTGTAACACTCCAGCCAAAAGTGCTTGTCAATGGGAGTTAAGTATCATCATCCTCATAACACACTTCTGAACACAACTGCAAAACAGAGAAGGCATTTTTGAGATAGCTGGGCTCCTGTGAAGCTCTGCCAGGACACAGACCCATCACAGTGAATGTTTCATTAGCAACATCTGTTCTTTTTGACATCCCATTTTCTACACTTTCTTCCACTTCTCCCAGCGACATGGATCTGGCACAGCCACTTTGGTCTGCCCTTTAAACCTTCCCTGTGCTGAGGAATGTCTTTTTTATTCCCTGATAGACACTCAGATGGTAAAAGGGGCATGCAGGACACCAACAACAAATTGGTTCCATAAGTAGCTGCTGGTATCCTGCAGTGAGTCTGTCTGAGCTGGACAAATTAAGAAATCCAAGGTGATACTCCTCTACCTCTCCCCCCTCATCATTTGCTATCATTCCATATGTTCCATCCTGTTCAGAAAAGGTACATGTCAGCCTAAAATAATTAAGAATTTGTCTCCTTTCTGGGAATGCAAACACGCCTGACGAAGACGAGGAGCTCACAATGTGACAAGGATTATATCTCATTACTCACGTATCAATCATACAACAGGAAAAATCAAAGGCAGGAATGACAGACCACAGGTGAGGAGTTAAATGGGATACTGACACAATTAAATATCTTACCTATTAATACAAAGCCAGCTTCCACTGCAGCCACATGGGCAACAACCTGGAAAAAACCCAAACAAGCAGCAGAACTGAAAGATTTTACTGCTGCCCAGTAAATCATTATAAGCTACACTAGTCATAACATCCTGGAGTCTTTCTGCTGTGTGATATTTTACCTGAATAATAAGTCTGAGATTGGTTTAATAGTTTATTGCTGAAACACTAATTTAATTAAAATATTCTCAGAGCTCTACTGCAGTAATGCAGTGTGGATTTATATCTACATTCTGCCTGGGGTCTCAGTGAAATTGCATCAGACTTGCCATGTGTGTGGCAATCTAAATCTACAAATGTAAATGCTGAAGCTTCTTGCCTTACCAATTTTTCATCACATCCATCAAAATACTGCACGATAACATCAGCCTTTTGAAATGGGAGATCTGAAAACTTCAATTTGGTTTTTTAAACAAGGAATTTGTTGAGATTGCTCCTGCTCCTCATATAATGCTTTGATACTGATGGATTTTGACGACTTCTTTTTGTTTCTCTCTTTTTTCTAGTTAAGTAAATTTTACCAAGAGATCCCCAATCAGTCTTCTGTCTCTAATGTCCATTTTCTCAATGCTGAAGCATACAGAAAAGCACTGCAGATGTGTATGGAAAGCATATGGAGTCAGGGAAATGGCAGTTTTGATACAACATCAGAGGAAGCCACTATAATGCTTAAATAGGAACTGGGAACTCAGAATTCAGAAGATCTGCCTATAAGCAGCTACCCCAAACCCTGACTTTGTGTCATATTTATTAGTGGGTGTTAAATGATGGTATAGGCAGGGAAGAGCTACTTTTGCCTTTCTTGGCACCCATAAAGGCTTAGCAGCAGCACTCATCTGTATTAATGGCCAATACAAAACCTACTGAATTACCCAAAGGCTTTGGATCAGGCCCTGGTATTGAAGGTGCTTTATACTTTTGAAATCGCTAGTTAATAAATAAGGGGCCAGCAGATGCTACAAGAAAACAAAGCAGTATAGTTCCTGGGATTTATTAACCAATAAAACTTGTTGTTATTGTGAACTGCAAATGGTTTCCTCTGTGCAGCTCTTTACATCAGTTTTTAACAGCTCCTATAGAGGAGAAATCCTTTTTCATTACATTATTGGTGTACCTGGGCCCAGATAAGTGGACAGAGAAATGTGGGACAGTCGGGGAACATCTAAAACGCTCAGCCCCAGGGGGCAAAAGAGTGTGCACGAGGAAGGGCAAACAACCAGAGCACAGCCCAGAGCCTGGAGAAGGGAAAATTTAGCACTTGCTACAGGAACAATCCCCAAAAGATTTCATCCTCCTCTGTGGCTGCTGGTGACTGAGACAGCCGGGCTGGTGGGAGGGGAGCTGGGGACAGAGTGTGACCAGGCAGGGGTGTCCTGCTCTGCCTGGTTACACCTCACAGGGTGGGAGAGCTGGTGTTTGCCACCCTTCCTGACACAAGATATAATTTCTCTTGAAGGAACGTAGAGCCGAGTAACTCAAATGGTGCCGAACTGCAGAGATTTAAAACATGAAGAAGGATGGAGAAATGTTAATGCACAGCCAGCGCCATAAAAATAAAGATGATAAATTTCTCTTCAGATCGCAAGAGATTTAGGAATTAGAATTACGTCTCTCAGTCATTTATCCTACTTTTTCTCATTTCCTTTATGATCACATTAAATAATGCCACTCTGGGCAAATGGCACAGTGGCAAAAGGTCTGGAGAAGTGATCTTGTGTAGTAAAATTGTAACCAAACCAGTCATCATGAATGCATGGGCATTTCTGTGCAAAATATTCTTCCCCAAAATTTGGATTAAAAGTCAAAACTGTGTTCCCCGAAGAGAAAAACTGGAACATTGTTTCAATTATTTCAAGGCTGTATTGGGCTGTTTTGTCTTTTAAATGTTTCACCTGTATGTTATTTATATTTCAAACCACAGTGTATTTTGTTTTCATTAGAAAAAGTTGACACATCAGCAGCTTGAAATCATTTGTTCGGTATTTTTCCTGAAGCAAGAAGTTCAAAAATGCTAGTTTTTTCCGAGCGTTAACATTTTCCAAAGGAGAAAAAAAATCTCCAAAGGTCTATTTCAGCACCATCCTGTGCAGCCTAACACAGCTTGATCCAAAGGCCACTGAAGTTAATGAAATGACTTTTGTTGATTTTGGTAGTTTGGGGGTCAAGCCTTTCACTGAGCAGAAAGAGACTGAAATGCTACTGTGGTAGCCTGCACTGGACACTGACCATTGGCCAGAGAGGAGTAGAGGTGCTCCACAATTCAGAACAGCTCTGAGCTGAGAGAGCAGTGCAAAAGCAGGTCTGCAGACTCAAAGTGTGGATGGCAGGAGCTCAGCAATTGCTCCTGTTAGATCCGCACCCCTGAACTGTGTCCAGAGAGCCCTGGAGGGGCTGGNCCTGAGCTCCATGTTCCCATCTAGAAGAACCCATATAAGAAGAGAATCTTTGCAGTTCCTCTGATTTTCAGGAGCAGATTCTCAGAGCCTCCAGGTACAATTTCACTGTGCTGCTGAATGGTACCCAAGCACAAACGCCCAGGGGAGGGTGGAGGGAGGCCTTAAGGATGAGAGTTAAGATTATGTGAATGAGAAGGCCTAGAAGTAGTGAACAATTAAGCACTTAGTGTCTCCTGAGTGATGTTTTCAGATGATGGCATGGAAATTTTTTGAGACCATTTGTCTCTTCATACCTTGAAACGTGGAGAACACTCAGAGTAAGCAGCAGTTAAACATCTGTTTTCTTGCATGTCCTGAGACAAAAATCACACTGAATAAGCTCAGCAAATACACAAGTCCAATTATCCCAGAACCACAATTGTGTGAAAATTCACTAGGAAAATTCAGTGTCTGGTCAAACTGCCCAGCTTGCAATTCTGCCACAAGACTTACACTTAGGCCAGACCTCCCACTGAAGCTTAGATCAGCTTTCAGGTTTGTATGGAAACCAAGCAAAATCAGGAGAAATTACTGTGGTGATTTTCAGGGCTTTGTGCTTTGTAATTCCAGGTATTAGATTGTCAGCTTGTAGAAAACTACAGCTCAGCTTCACTGGGTTTGGTGAAATGATATTCATTTACACTGGGTTAAAACCAGGCCTGGAATGTGTAAGCCTACATGAGAGAAAACAAAAGGGTTTCGTAATCCAGAGTTTGCAAAACAAAAAGCCCTTCTGCCTTGCACAAAGAACTTTGGATCTGAATTAGCTCATGCAAAGTGAGCATAGTTGGCTGCACAGACATTGAAGCCTGTACTTTTGGCTTGCCAAACTCAGAAGGCTTAAATACCTATGAAAGGAATCACTCCTAATAATTCTCAGAACAGATTCAACTCATAGACTAAAACTAGCACTGGGAGAAAGGCAAGCAAAACCCAGCAGTGGCTCATTCATTACTTGTATCCATAGAATTATTAAAGCATAAAACAAGAAAAAAAAAATCATCCCTCAACAGACCAGTGGGGAATTGTTACCATGTTACTAGAGGCCTCTAGAATAGCAGGATTTAAGGAATAAAGAGGGCTTTTTAAAATTGAAAATTGCATGTCTGGTAAGCAGACGGCTTTCGGTGCAATGAACAAAGACAGCTGGGGGATGTTACAGCCCTGCACGATCGTGGCTGCAGTGCACAGACTGCACAAAACAAAAAGCTCTCAACCAAAAGGCAGTAGCCAAATTAGCATATGTGAGGGCCAGGTACATCTGTCTGTCTTGGCACAGGGGCACAAAAAGGCACAAAGATGTTTCATCCCTTTTGTTCCTTTCCTCTTCCAAATCCAATTGACTTCAGAATTCTTTATTGCCAATTTTCTTCAAGGTGCTGTTTTCCAAAGAGAGACAGAGAGGCAGAGGATCTTCCTAGTCAAAATAAAAACCAAACAAGAGCCCAGCTATGCCAGTCTCAGTGGGAGACTGTGCCCCTTTTCTCCCCATGGGCTCAGTCAGACACATCCTGCCTCTCTCAGAGTATCCCTCTGGCTCATACTGCTCCTTGTCTCTGGCACAAACTTCACTTCTCATGGCGCAGCATTATTCAAACTAAGAATTTCAGAAGAAGGAAAATGGACTCTGCTGGCTTTTAAGTTGCCATGTTGGTGAAATTCATGCACAAGAGACCCACAGTAGCAGATTACAAGAGCTGATTTTCATGCAAGCTTCTGCATGGGCAAACACTTGTATTATGAAAATCAAAGCCCCGGGTGGCAGACTCTCCAAGGCCTGTGCAACCAGGGAAAGGCATTAAAAATGCATGTAGTGAGGACTATGTATATTGGAATGATATGCCAAATATACAGGCCTTTTAAAAACCTGGTTTCATGTGTCAAAATTCAATCTCTTTTAATCTACCTTTAAAAAACAGTCAGATTTCCTAAAATGAGACTCAGAAGCCTGTGATTTCTGGCTGGAGAGGCAGCAGCATTCTCCCAGCAATTGAGTCAATTCTCGTTAAGAGTCGTGACTGTTTGCATAAATAGAAATGACAGTTTATAGGTAAATCCTACCCAGTGTGGAGTCCATTCATTTTAAATGTTATGCTCAAAAGGCCACAGCAGCATAATAATGTGAAGGCAGGCATGGAGCCTCCAATAAAGCTGCCCCCACTGGGTCAGTGCCGTTGCATGGCGTGCTCCAGGTAGTTACAGAGTGATTAGACACTGGGTGGTCAATCAGAGCTCAGCCTGTCCGTCATAAATATCACACCTAAAGGCCACAGGTGTGGATTTTACAGAGCTGCTGCTTGTCTCTACCCTCGTAGGGTATAATGCCTATGTGCCCTGATGAGGAATCTGTTCTCATTCATTCCAGCATTTCTTAAAGTGACTCTTCTGCACACAGCATCTCACATGTTGGGTATTTATTAAGGGTACTCCCCTGGTGCTCATACCTCAAGGCAGAACTGCACTGGCACTTTTTTTTCTTCTCTCCTGTGGTCATGGAGACAATGCAGTAGGAGCTCTGCTGCTTGCATTTTTCCACTTACACCGCCTTATCACTTGATGGCAGATGGTTTGGGGGAATCTTAGGGAGAAAAGAGCTCTGCTAATGTCACCATCATATCTTGAACTTTAGTCTTTCCCCACTGCATGTTATTTGTTAGCAAAATACGGACACCAGAGCACCAGAGCAGCCTGTCTGAACTGTGAGAGCAGCTTTCCTCACCCAGGGAGACAAACCACAAATAATTGTGTTCTATATATCAGATGGGAAAAAAAACCCAACAAAAAAAACCCCCAGCTACCCTTATAGTAGTTCTTACTACACTCCCTTACAGTAGTTCTGCACATCATAGTGTCAGTAAATTTGGAGAAGACCTGTAAGATTGTTGAGTCTAAACATTAACCCAGCACCCTCATGTTCATCACTAAACCATATTCCCAAGTGCCACATCCTGTGCCTTTTGAACTCTTCAGGGATGGTGCTTCCACCACTTTCCTGAGCAGCCTGTTGCAAAAGTCAGGGGTTAAATGCTTTGTAGTAACAAATTTCAATATAAAAGAATGGTTTTAGAGAAAGGAGTCAAAAATCACACACCCCAAAAAAACCCCCATGAGTAAGAGCAGAAAAACTGTGGGATAAGGAACCAAGGGGAGCAGAGCACGCACAGGATTTGCACAGAGCAGGCAGCATTCCTTGGGGTGAAACAGCACTAAGGCACAACTAACCCAGCGTGGCTGCGGAGGTGGCCAGCACAGAGCACCACCCACAGCTTTGTGCCTGCCCAGCAGAACAGAGCCCCTCCTTCAGCCGTGGAAACCCCCAGCTGTGCCAGTACAGAGCTCCCCCAGACCAATTAAGAGTTAAGCACTTATTGAACATCACAGGCGTGGCATCAGGTGCTGCTGCTGTGGCCTCCCAGGGATGAGCTGTTGCACCTCTCTGGTGGAGCCCAGACACCAGTTCAGCCCCAGGAAGGGCATTATGGCAATGCAGCTTTGCAGTTTATGGACAAGTTTAGGTTTTTCCTTTGTGGCCAGCTGGGTTTTTAGGTTGGTTGGGTTTTTGACACACAGCAACATCTTCAGCAAAACCCATTAATGGCAAGGAGTGCCTCAAACAATATCTCTCATCTATGTTACAAAAACTTCTGAACTTAATTACGGTGTTTTTGTGTTCCCCTGTGAATTCAAACCCATCTTAATGGTTTAGGAATGGTGCTGAAGGCTTCACAAACCTATTTGCATAATTCTTGAGTGTATTTAAACCACATCTCTAAAGCAAGCAAAGTCCTATTTAAATATGTAGGAGCACAACTGAACTGCACTGGTGTCCCAGCAGAGAACTTGAAAGAGACACAAACACCAATCCCATTAAGATACAGAACTCTGCCATGAGTCCAATCCGCTTTTATGCATTCTGACTGCTCCTTTCAAAATTATTTTAGCCCAGACAAATTCAGCACTACTCACCATAGCACCTCGTGGTTTCATCTGTGCAGAGGACAGGCTGTTTTTGGCATTGCTCTACTTTATGTAGGACTTTGAATTGTTTGCTATGGAGCTTGGGGGAATTTGTCCTGACTGGAGTCAAATGAACTGCAGTAGCTCCTGTCCTAAGCAGAAACTGGCTGTGTGAGAAAATGATGAATCTTAGTTTGTAAATTCCCTGTTCCAGTCACTGACAAAACCTGCAGTTTGTGTTTCAGGCAGGACTGGATTTAGCAAAGTTTGGGCTCATGGAACATGTCCAGGCAATCCAAACCATTTCCTAAGGATCACGGGAGGGCTGCAGGGATTCTTCACAGTGTTGTGGCAGGACACCAGCACCAATCCTATATGTTCATTTTCCTATTTGAAAACTGCAGCTGAATTTTCCCTGTGGCATTCAGGAAACAAATCATAGCCTGTTTGGTTTTGTACTGGAGCAAAAGTCTATTTTCCCATAGAAATAGCCAATTGTCAAATTTTAGCTAGAGGCTCAGAGGAGATTTTTTACATGACCAGGAGGAGATTATTACTGCAGTCAATTTTTTCATGAAATTGTACATGCATCATCAATATTTAACGTTAATAAAATTATAGCTGTTTTGGACTAAAATTCATGTATACAAATTAGTACTACAGGAGACTCTTCTGCCTTCTGAAAGATTTTGAAAACACAGTCTCAGGGTACAAGTCACTTCCGTTGAGGGTCTTAAAACTGGAAGCAAATATTTATTGCAGAATGCTAATAATTTGTTTACACATAATGAATGTTTCAAAAACTGTCAGATACTTCTCTTTCTCTCCAGAAAAGGCATTTTCCATCCATAAATAAAGATAAAGGAAGTATTGCCAGAAATTGGGAGTGAATTGCTATGACTTCAGATTAAGCACATTACTGTTAGAAATGGGACAAATCTGACATCCCTTACCAAAGGAAAGCAATCTCACAGAAGTGCATGTGTGCTCACTTAGGAAATCTCCAGAGCTCTCTGCCAACTGCAACTCTTTTGTGATTTTGTGAATATGAGGAAGAGAGACTCTTTTCTATACTGTCAGGAAAGCCAAGATATTAACTTGTTTCCACAGACTTATAATATTTGGGGTTTTTTATCATCTCAAATCAGAATAAAAACAAAGCTATGAAATATTTCATTTTGATCATCAAAATGTTTCAGACTGATAAAGTATGCTGCATTGTACTCTTATAGAGTAACACAATCTATTGATCTCACTAAATATTTCAATACACTGGAAACTCTGATGAAGGCAGCACACCCCATGCAGCATTTTTATTTATGATTTTCCTAAATAAACCTTTCCACTGGAAATTGTTCACCCCCACAGTTTGCAAGTAGTTTTTGTTGAGGAATACATTTAGTGAAGGCAGCTTGGTTGCATTGAGGTGTGAGTGGCTCCTGGATGGACAGACAGGGAAGTTTCTTTAATAGTTTTTTCTGTCTTCCCTTTTCACCCTGGCTCTGTTGGTTATGGGGGTTTTGTTCGGTTTTTTTGTTTGGTTGGTTTTTGTTTTCGTGGCTGGATTTGTTGTTGTTGTTGTTTTTGGAGTTTTTTTTCTTTGTTTTGTTTCAGGGGTTTTTAGGGTTTATTTGGGAGTGGTTATTGTTTTGTTTGGGGTTTTTTGTTTTTTTCTTTTTTCTTTTTTTGTTTGTTTGGTTTTGTTTGGATTTTTTGGGGGTTTTTTGGAGGGGTGGTTTTTTGTTTGGGTTTTTTTTTTTTTTTGGTTTTTTTCTCTTGGAG
>VZTH01016958.1:560658-584431 GCA_013397815.1 Aleadryas rufinucha
TTGTTTTTTTTTTTTTTTTTGTTTTTTTGGTTTTGTTTGGATTTTTTTGGTTTTTTTTTGGGGGGGGTGTTTTTTGTTTGGGTTTTTTTTTTTTTTTGGTTTTTGCATCTTGGAGATACTAGGAGATATTCACATAATTTTTCTTTCAAAATGGAGACAATAAAAGAGAGGAGAAACTTCTGGCAGAAGCAGAAGGAAATGGGTAGCTGAGCATGTAGCACAGGTCTCCCAGGTAAGTTTACCTTCCTAACCAAATCTTCTTTCCCTGCAGCTCCCAGCACCGAGGGAAAGGACCCTGGGCCAGTGGTGCAGCAGCAGCTCTGAGTCCTGGCTGCAGCTCTGTGACAGAAAAGTTCACTGCAAGCTGCCAAATGAGAGACCATGATAATTCCCTGAACCAGAAGAGCCTGTGGGTGATGGAATTTGGTGACACATGTTCCATCACGCTGTGTGATACAGCATCACCCTGGAGCTGCTGGAGCAGTGGGAACAGCTCCATGAGTCTGCCCTTCCCCTGGGGATCAGCCACAGGGCTGTGCAAAGCCATGTCCATCCACTGCACGCTTTCCTATTTTGTTACAGAATCCCTTGCCTCAACCAGCCTGCAGCAAAGCCTGGGCTTATTTGTCTTTCTCAATTATCACAGACCACTGCATGCAATAATCCCTTTATACACTCTTTTAATTAGGTCATAAAATATGACCTGTTCTTTGCTGAAATGTATATTTCTCTAATTAAGAAATAGACAGCTACTAGTATTTATCATTAATTACTATCTCCCAGATACAAGGCAGGCATTTGCATTTTATGACGTGCCATCAATGAGTAAATGCAGAGCCAAGTTCATCTCCTGCAATTACTGAAGGTGCACCTCACCTGAAATGTGCCTCACTCTAGGCACCCATATTAAATAGATATGCGTTAAATCACACAGTGGGGCTGTGGGACAAGCTCCTCAGCACGTGTTTAGGTTGCCAGGGTGTTCCAGGAAAACGCCATCCAACGATGGCACTCCCTGTTGCTGTGGCGCTGGTGACCCTGCACAGCCCTGCTCCTTCCCCACTTCCCCCTGTACCTGCAGGGAGCTCTCCTGTTTCTTGGAGCCCAGTTAGACTAAAGCTAGATAGAGATGTTTTCCTGAGAACAACTCCAGCCAGGAGTATTTCTGAGCAGCGAAAGCCCTGGGGCAGACACAGTGACACTGAGCAAACCCAGCTTATTTCATTCGGGGAAGTGGCATAAGCAGTTCTGACACCAGCACTCCTTTACTGGTACAAGTTGCACCCAAACCAGGAGCATTTCTTAGCAGAGAAGCCTGTCTTTTTGGTGAATGGTTGAAAGACTGGGATTCAGTGAATTCTGTCTGCTGCTTTGATTATCAATTTTCCCAGTAAAGACCAGGTAGTGACAGAGGACATGATAAGAGCACTGATTTATTGCTCCCCTCTAGAGCTCTCCCAAGATATATCACAGCAAGCCTTTGCTAAAGGGACTAGCTCAGAGACCTAAATAAACCCAGTGTTACTAACTTAGGGCTTTGTCTGCACGCAGCAGTTCAATTTCTTTAATTATATCGTAAACTGTATTGATAAAAATGTTCCTTTGCTGCTATAATATACTCTCAAATATTTAATATGCTCAGCTGGTCTGAGGCACCTTCACAGTGGTAGAACTAAAAACATACTGAATGAAAAATGATATCATTGCATTGTATAAGTGGTTCACACTAAATTAAGGTCTTGCAGAGAAGGTTTAAGAGCTAAAACAAACAGGGAAAATAAATTCTCCTGCAGAAGAGAGTGCAAGTAGATAAAAATTAATTTTTGATGTCCAAGATGGAGTGACAGGTAGAAGACCAAGTATTACAACACAGAAAATAACCCAATTTTTCCTCCCTAAACAATGGAGCTTCATGTGCAAAGAATTCTCTTGGAAAGACAGACAAACCCACCAAAGCACTGGAAAGTTTCCTTCTTGGTCTTTGGAAAGTGCAGAAACCACCCTGCTTTTTGAGCTCAGATTGAAGTCAGCAATAGTCAGAGCTGTCTGAAACTCTGCTTCTTCCCAGTGCCAGACAAGAAGGGAAAGGAGGACTGGCAGGGTAAACTGTGGCTCCTGGAAGTGGCAAGATAATGTAGGAAAAGATGGAATATGTAACATAACTCTGTTCTCTCACTGTAATTTAGCCAAACAGACTATGAGAACTTTGCTTTGAGAACTCAGTCAAATGCCAGATGATGATAATGAATTTGTAATCCAGCCATGCAAAATCATTTTTTCTTTTTTCAAAGTTGTAATTAAAAGTACTTCATTTTACGAACATGGTTCATCAACACCTTTCAGAAAAAATGCAGTCAAAACTGCAGGGCAAACAGGCTGTCAGGAAACATAAGGTTGTATGTGCCAATCTGGACACAGCCCTATTGTCACTGGAAAAAAGAAAATCCCAATTTCCCTCCAAGACAAAGTATTTGGTATACATGGATTCAGGGGAACAGGAAACGGGACCAAACTCTGACACTTCTGCCTTAATTAGGAAATTTGCTAAACCAGAAATCAAAATAAAATTAAAATAGAAACAGTGTTTGGTATCAAGTCTATTTACCAAAGACTGAATCACAGAAAACAAGGGCTCTAAAGAGGAGGAGTTTAGTTGATCCAAGTGTCCTGATTTGTACTGGATAAGGACCTAGAGGTATTTAAACACAGTAGATACTCCCTGGGATGAGAGAGAGAGTACTTAACTCAGCCTAAACAATGTTGTGACTTAGGGATTCTTTCTGCCTGTGCTTTTGGGTGAATTAAGTGTAGTGTATGTACACCTGGCATTCAGAGACTGAGCTTCCTGATGATGGGAGCCACTGTGCAGCCAGACCTGAAGAAGCAGAAGGACCCATTAAAAGCACTTTTGTCCTGTTTATTGGCCAAAGAATTGAAAAATGCCAATATTCTGTTTTTCTGAGTGTTTCATTCATTGTAACAGATTCAAACACTCCTACTCCTGACTAGTTTAACATCCTTTGACTTTCCAGCTGCACAGTGGTCCAGTTTCAAAAAGAATATTTTAGATTCTGTTGGTTAGTGTCTCTAAGGTATCTACTGCTTTCTTCTCTCTTTCACTCCCTCCTTCCTCCATCTCCCTTTTTCAACCTTTCCCTGATGCTCCTGAGTGCAAAACTGAGTCCTTAAACCTTGGAGCTACATCTTCAAAGAGCAAGAGAGGGGAGAGGAAGAGCACAGGAGAGAAGCAGGATGAGAATTACACCCCACTCATCTGTTCCAGCTCATTTTCAGAGCTTTTCCTTGCCTGTTTCCTGCATGTTGGAAAAACATTCACAGGCATCAAACCTTTATCTCCTGATACAGAATTTAATCACCTGAATTTAGCTATGAATTCTACTCCTAAATAGTCGGTGATCCAGCTGAGGTCTTTTTATTTTTGGCACTTCTGGCACGTCTCTGAAGGGACTGATTGTGCCACAGTTGCTCTATAAGCAAAATACTCACAGGGTTTTCTGCTCTCAAGTTTATCTCCCAGCCACTGCTGTGCATTCCACCACTCACACTGAATTTAATTCTATTCCACTTTGAGCTAAGACTCTAAGTTTTAGTGCCCCATCAGGGCTTACTATCGATGAAATAAAAATCTTCAAGAAGAGTGAGCACAGCAGTCAGAATTACACAGAGGAAAGCATGCAGAGAGCATTCCTGTGTCCAGCCATCCAAGAACTGGGGACCATGGCCCTACTTGTCAAATAAGCAACAGCTCAGGTCAGTTTGTAGTCAGAAGAGAAATCTCTGATAAAGCAATCTGAGGTTTTTCAAAGCTCACTGTTGCTGGTACACGAAACGCTGCTCTCCCTTCCCATTCATCTCCAAATCAGTGTTACATGGCTCTCCACACAGGTGTCGGAAGCAAAGTGGTTTTGTGAAGTGATCCTTTGGCTGAGAGGCAAAACCTCCTAAGTGCTAGTCTTAGAAATGCATTATGGCAATCTGGGCTTTTAGGCAAATCATGAATGCCAATGACATCACTCTCCTTATTTGCAAAACTGGGAAATAAAAGGCACTTCCAGATTTTCACAGAGTTCTTTGAAATCCATGCCTTGAGAGGTTTGTAAGAGCATTTGATAGCAATGATTACTATTGTTAGTTAACTAGTAGGAAAACTGAGAACTGCCACTAGTTAATATTTAAAAGGCAGCATGAATTGTGTTTATCTCCAGGGCATGAGTTAAAGGGTGTCTTTGACCTCCTGTCAGCACTTGTTGTGGAGGAGAATATTTCAAATATGTGGCAGATAATAGTTGTGTCTTGGCCATTTTCCAGTATAAACACTTGCATTTCACTTCTTTAAAATTCAGTGAATTATGGTATTCTTCAGTATGTGTTTCAAATTATTGTAGGATGGTTTTGAAAAATACAATTGCTGTTCTTGATATCTTCTATTTACATTTGATAGTGGTGTAGGGTGAAAATCTCTGTGCCCACGCAGCTCCAGGAATATGCACATGAAGAGCAGTGGAGTTTCCTGGTCGTAATCAAAGTCATGATTTGTTAAGTTGAAATTTAATTCTATGGTCTTACAAACAAGCATAAAAGGGGGACAGGAGCACAGACTGGAAGAGTGACCAAAAATGCCTTCTGAAGGGCAGGAGACAGCAGAGTGCCTTGAGCTTTGTGACCACAGCCCTACATCCAGGGTACAGCCTCCCGTGAGTACCCCAGGAAGGGGATGGATGCTCATTCTGGGGCCTCTCCTTTCACAGAATAGAATTGTTAAGGTTGGAAAAGACTTCCAAGATCATCAAGTCCAGCAATCAACCCAGCACCACCACCATGTTCCCCACTAAACCATGTCCTCAAGCGCCACATCTACTTATGTTTTTGAAAACATGGTGATCCATCAGCTGCCTCCACAGCTTGTTCCAAAGTTAGACAACCCTTCTATGAAGAATTTTTCCTAATATCCATTCTAAACCTTCCTTTGTACAACTTGTGGCCATTTCCTCCTCACCTGCCACTTGGGAGCAGAGCCCGACCCCCCCGGCTGCCCCCTCCTGTCAGGGCGTTGTGCAGAGCCACAAGGGCCCCCCTGAGCCTCCTTTTCTCCAGGCTGAGCCCCTTTCCCAGCTCCCTCAGCCCCTGCTGGGGCTCCAGCCCCTTCCCAGCTCCGTGCCCTGCCCTGGACACGCTCCAGCCCCTCCAGGTCTCTCTGGCCATGAGGGCCCAGAACTGGACACTGCCCTCGAGGTCCCTCAGCAGGGCCAGCACAGGGGACGGGCACTGCCCTGGCCCTGCTGCCACCCCAGGGCTGGCACAGCCCAGGTGCCATCGGCCTCTTGCCCACCTGGGCACCCCTGGGCTCGTGTCCAGCCCCTGTCCCAGCACCCCCAGGCCTTTCCCACTGGGCACTTCCCAGGCCCTCTGCCCCAGCCTGTATTTAAGCACTGGCCCAGTCTCACTACAACCTCAGAACCATTCTTATTACAGTGACCTGAACAGTTTAGCTCACATTGTCAGGGACTACAGGCAGTACTTTTGGGCATAACAGTATACAGTGACTCCCCTTAAAAAAAATAGCTGTTGTCTGATCATCTTTGAAAACTCTGATTTTAGCAATAATATCACCTACTGCCTTTAAAAGGGAACGTTCAGAGATAAGCAGGGTTTACCTGCTCACTTTCCCTCTGCAGTGGGGAGGGTGCAATGGAAGCAATATGAGCTGCACAGAGATGTGTTTTATTACCCAGGAAGCCATCAAGAAACTCTTCTAGAAAAGGAGACCATATGTGAACTACGACAGTGTGATGTATGAGTCACATTGCTGAAATCAACTCTTGGATTCCACAGTGCCATTTGAAGGGACAAAACCATTATTTTCTTTAGCCATTCAAGCAAGGGAAACACACTAACTCAATTGCCAGCACAGCTACCAGAAGGAAATTGTGTATTCCTTTTAGTATTCAAGACATTGCTCTATTGCCTTATTCATAGGAAATTCAGCATCTCTTTTGAAAACAGCAAAACAATGACTTTGTCTCCATTTTAATTTGGAAGGAGTCCAAATTAAGCTATTATGAGAGATAAATGATATAATGAGAGCTGCATGCAATTTACTGTAAAAAAAATGAACAAGCAGAATGACCTCTCAAATGTTTGCATTTTTCTTTTTTAACTTGCTGAAATTTTAATGTTCTAGGTAGCAAAGTCAAGTTTCATATTCAGCTTTCCTGTTAATGTCAACATGCACATGACAGGTTCCAACTAAGCAGAAAAATAGTACATTAGGATGCCAACCTAGCATTCCATTATTATCAAGAATAAATGAACTCAAGTTACACAGAGGTTCTATATTAACTGTTTCCAGAATACACTCCTATGTACAGTTCTGTCTCACAGGAATGTCTCTGTCTGGCAAATATTAGATGTTCTGGCAGTGAAAAAAAAAGTCCGAAAGCCTTTGCTTTCTCAGAATAATAATTGTGGTACTATAATTGTGAACAAAACCACATTCGAGGTACTGGTGCAAACATGGGATCCTGGACCTGCAATCCCAAACCTTTTGAGCAGTAAAGTCCTCAAGCTCCCAGCAAAGGTCATCCTCAGTTTTGCAGCTTCAGGCTTTTAATCCCAAGTAAGCCAATCAGATTCATGCTAAGTGAGGAACACATTATGTTAATGAGCATAATTATGCTAATGAACATTCCTTCAAGGAATCCTCTTCTCTTGATTCATTACTCAGATAGTATCATCTGAGACCAATGGAAATGTTGTGAAAGACTCAGTTAACCCCTCTGAGGCAGTCCCAGGCCTCAACAAATTGGCTTTCAATACCACCTTTCCTGTGGATTCCCAGACTTGCACCTGTCTATGGTCATTATTTCACTGGGACTTCTCTGCCATTTTCAGATTTTTAATTTTCTTTTTGACAAGGATTTCAGCCTTGACTGAGAAAAAACAAATAAACCACAAGAACCCACCAAAAAACCAGAAAACCAGAACAAACCAATGACGCACAGAAAAGCCCTATAATCATGTTTTATTTCAGAAGCCCTCTGCCTTTCTTTGCAAGAACCAATATCTTGACTCAGTGATGGTGGCATTGGTTCTGCAGACTGTGCCAGAGGAATCACCTCCTGAACAAGAAGGGGAAAGCACTGAAACAGCAGGAAAGCTGCCAGAGTCTGCCTGCACAGGGCTGGAGTGGTGTGCCTCTCCTGGGACTGGCCTTGGACTGGCACTATCCTGACCAGTGGATGCTGGATTCCACAGCAAAAGGATTGCTTGCCACAGATGTACTCCACCAGACAGCTCCTGCCTCATGTTCCTGATCCAATGTGATTACACCCATTCCTAAGCTTCTGCCTACCCCCTGGTGCATTACTGCACACCCAGAGCCATGCACAAGTTTTTTAAGCCCACGTGCATTTAAATATTATTCCATCCACGTGCTTGTATTAATACCAAAATTTATACAAAACATCATCTCTCCAGTAAATTCAAGACCACATCACTTCAGCTCGGCAGCTGTGGCAGTACAGGGTTTAAAAAGATGCACCTAAGAGGGAGTTTTCTCCTGATGAAATACAGGAATATGTCTTCTGATGGTTCTGTGTTCTCCACAATAAATCTCTGCTGTAAAGTTTGGCTTCTTTACTCTCTATAATCAGCACTGCCCCACCGGTGGGTTTTTAAGATGCTTTATTAGCTTAATATGCCTGAATATTTGTGTGTAGGAAAGACTGAGTGTCAGCCCAGGCTCAGCTGCAGGGAGAGCAGAGCTCTGCAGCCCTGGCCCCCCATGGTTTAGGGGGGCACACACAACATCTGATGGCATGGGAATCACAGAATCACCAGATAATTAAGGTTGGAAAAGACCTCCAAGACCAACAAGTCCCACCTTTCACTGAACACCATCAAAAAGTGACAAGTCTACACATTTTTTTAACACCTCCAGGGGCGGTGACTACACCACTTTCCTGGGCAGCCCATTCCAATGCTTAACCACTCCTTCAGTGATGAACATTTTCCTAATATCCAACTTGAACTTCCCCTGGCACAGCTTGAGGCCATTTTCCCTTTTCCCTATATCTAGCAGACCGGGAGAAGAGGCTGACTCCCACCTGACTCCACCCTCCTTTCAGGGAGTTGCAGAGAACAAAATGGTCCCTCCTGAGCCTCCTTTTCTGCAGGCTAAACAACCCCAGCTCCTTCAGCTGCTCCTCACAGGACTCATATTCCAGAAGCTACAGGTCTCGTCACTCTCTGTGTCCTTAATTCACTCCGTCAAAACTGAGACATGGCACACGTGGAGCTCTCTGCAGTGACCTGTGGGATCCCTCAGAGGCCACAGCACTGACTGGTTTATGGTGATTGACAACGGCCAGTGATTATGAAAATTGGTAGCCAGTGCAGCACGTATTACTCTCACCTGCAGAGCAGGGCACGGAGAAATCATTTTCCTTTTTAGTATTCCTAAAGGTTTACTGTTCTTAGCTTTGTTCAAAGAAACTGAAGGCCCTGGGAAAGTGATGCAGTTGTATAAACAGGGCAGACATCATGTCAAGCTGCTTTAAAAATGTCACTCTCTTAGTTGCCGCAAGGTTCTGACTTAATATGTAAGAGAAAACAAATGAGTCTGAAAATCTGTTTAGCAGTTTAGAAAATGGGATCTGGGATTGCTTTAAACAAGGTCATAAAGACCTCTCAACCTTTCCTTTTTTTTTTTTTTTTTTTTTTTGCAAACATATTGACTGGCTTGATGGTGCACTGCAGACAAATATCTACATGCTGCACATAATGAAACCGGGTCGTTACTTCATCTGGACAAACTCCCAGTGCAATTGCAACCAAAGTAAAACATCTCTGAGCCTGCAAAGAGGTGTCAAAACAAGAAATAGAACAGCACAGACCTGAGATGTTTTCCATTTGCAGACCTTCATATAGGTGCCTTTTTTCATACCCTTAGCCGTATATTGCAAAGCATAATTTGATGATAGACGTGAAACTGTGTATTAGTTTTTATTTTGACAAATTCATTAAACATCACATAGCTTGAAAAATGAACCAGGAGGCACTAAGCCAGCCTGGGAAGATTGTACTTCATAAACTGAATTGCTCACATGGGCAACATTTTGGTGGAAGTTATAGATTTTCTAGCATATCCCTGATAGATAGCACTAATATAACTTCAATAAAAACTCCGGATATGTCAATATAAAATTTTTTCCAGCATAGAAAGATGTAAGATACTTCAGTTAATAAATTGGAAGACTCCCTATTCCTCACGGAACGCTAACTCACACATGGATTAGAGCAAGTACTGAAGCCATCCAAGGTGCAGCAGGCAGCTCTAGGTATGTGGCTTATAAAAATTGCACTAAATGAAGTTATCAATGTACTATAGGCAAAAATTGGAATTTGAGATCTAGAACAAGCATTTCTGTACAATATTAACATTC
Source organism: Aleadryas rufinucha (assembly GCA_013397815.1). Taxonomy (NCBI): domain Eukaryota; kingdom Metazoa; phylum Chordata; class Aves; order Passeriformes; genus Aleadryas; species Aleadryas rufinucha. The sequence goes on from VZTH01016958.1 coordinate 570,123, forward strand.
TTGTATTTTTAACCCTTAGATAACACATGTTTTTTCAAAACTGACAGAAGAATGAAAAAGATAAACTGTCTCTGCTGCATACAATTGATGTTCTTTCTCTTTGTTGCCGATATACAACTTTTCACTTACTTCCCTAAGATTTACTGGATCTTTTCTAATTTCCTACCGCTTCCAAACTGATCTGAGGTATGAAGAGTGCAAACAGGTTTCTTGTTTTGGGAGAAGAACAGAGGAAGGACTCAGAGGACTGCCCCAGCATGAGGTAAAGGTACACATTTACACATCTGGAGGTGCACATGTGCATGAAAACAAACATAAACATACAGCATTAGTTTGTGCAAGAGTTTAAATTCTACACCAATTTCTGCACCTTCCAAACCATGACCTACCCCAACAGGATGCACAAAAAGGGACTGGAAAGAGCTGCCTGGCTGATTTTGCACATTCAATCACCAGTGATTTTAAATAGAAAGAAGACAGGGAAATTCACAACTGTTTGAATAATGACAGTTCTGAAAACTGAAATACAAGGCACTTTAAAGGCCCAAACCACTGCAATGCATGTGATTGAGAGAAAGCAGTGTTCATTGCCAGCTTTCTTACTCTTTAACTGCAGATTCCTGTATTTAAATGATAGCACCAGTACAGGGTATTTATTTATCTATCACAGGTACCTTTTTGTACTTCTGCCTGGTGTTTGCCTCTATTCCTGCAGTTACATGATGACATAACATGAAACATTTTTTCATTTGAGTTAAAACTAGAGGAAAACACATTTAAACTCTTCAACTGAAGAAATCAACAGATTTTCAGTGATCTGAGAGAGCTGTTCTATGTTCAGTGCAGGTTGATGCTCCATATTCATATGAGAGTCAACAAGACAATAAATTTGGAAGCAGGCTAAATTATTTTTATATTGACATGACTGACAGTTCAATCTCTTGACTCTCAAAACCGACCTACCCTGACTCTTAAAAACCTTAATTTGAGAAAACTATTTATTCTTTCAGTTAGGACGATGGATGATTTTCTTCTTTCTGAAAAATACACCCACACAGTGCCCCTCCTTTTACTCTCTAAGATGAAAAAATACACAGATGTAAAAACTTTTGTTTTTGTTGATGGCCAAGTACAAAAGAAGGAGAAGAGGCTGTTATATCCATAGTATGGTTGAACAGAAGATTTTCCATTCCACAATATGGAAGATTTTCTCTTCTGTGAATGAGTGCAATGATTTTCATAATTAATTCATTGGAATATAGGGCATAAATCCCCTTATGCTTTTTTCTCGCAACAAATATGTGATTAATCTAATATCCATGCTGCATATTCTTCCAGAATGATGATTTCACTTCTGAAAGTGATGAACTCAGCAGCCAAAAATCAGCAGATGATACTATCACTACAAGTGCTTTCCAGAGAAATATCTGTGGTTAGAGCAGAATTCCCACACTGGGGATCAGTTCCAGAATCTGAAATGAATTACTGAAGTACCTATAGGCATTTTGGCCCTTAGAAGATTAGACTGGAAGAAATGCCATCCCTTACAGAAATACTAACTTGCACTCCAAGTTAGTAGGGCAGAGTTCTCACCACAAGTTGGAAAAGCAAAACTGTTCTAATCCTAAAATCTTTAGCCCAATAAAGCCTGTTTTTACATGCCCTGTATGTTTCTTGTTTGTTTTCAAGAAAAGATGTCATTTGGAAGCTAAAAGCTCTTCTGAAGGTGAAGTACTCATCAAAATGAGGGTGCTACAGTCAGGAATGTTTAGAAGGAGGCTCTGGTAGCAACGTTGCCAAACACACTCAGCAGTTTCCCTTGGTTTGTCCCCCTGACCAGAGAAGAAAGACAGAGCCCTCTTTTCTTGCCTCAGTCCTGTCTCTAACAGCAAAGCTTCTTACTGAGCGTCCACCCTCATTGTTTGCCAGCCATAATGCACTGGAATACTACACCAGGTCAGTAGAGGTTAATAAAATTTGAACTGCTTAGAGATTTGACTAGGCAGAGAAGAGCTCTTCAGGTCCCTGAATCTCCTTTCATTACTGTTACACTCCGGCAGAGCATCCCCCACGAGTCAGAGGAAGCAATTTTGGCAGGTGAACAAGCTGCAGGGATGACCTGAACCTTGTCCGAAACAGATGAGAAAATATGACATTTGCTCAAATGTCTGAAAGGTTTTCAAGGCTGGTGGAGAGGAAATATCAGTGCAAATGGGGAGATTGAAGGCTGGGCAGAGGGTAGGTCCAAGAGATCAAAAAGTGCTAAGAGTAGGACTCACTGTACAGACATACTGGAAATGGCATTCCATACGAACAGCAACTTAAGATGAGATCTATAATTTTATATTAAAAATATGTGTGTGTATATTACACAGACGTATCTCACGTGCCCAGTGATGACAGGAGAAGCAGACACTCCTGCCTGTGAGCATCTCCATCGTGGCAAAGCTGTGGCTCACACAACAGGCACGAGTTTCTGAGGTACCTCTTACTAGGCTTAAACTTTGCCTCTCATAATGTGAAGGAAGCTGGCACCAACTGAAAATTTAATTTCAAATTGATTCAAAAATAGTCCAATTCAGACTTTAAGAGCAGTGCACCGAAATTAAATTTATTGTCCTGACTAGCAAAGGCATAATATGATCGAATATACTCCCCAGCTTTAAAACTTATACAAATTATTTTGGACACCACAACAGTTAAAAATTTATGCAGACATAGAAAAGGAATAATGTTGCTGAATGTTTAATGCTAGTCATTTCCCAGCACTGCCTAGGAGCAAACAGGAGTGACATGTTCCTTTCTGATGATGCTCTGTGACGAAGATCTCTCAGTTCTGGGGCTCCTCTCCCAACTCTTCTCATCAGCCTGAGTGTGGCTGCCCTCTGGCATATGGTGCACTTGGGTGGGAATGCACTTGTGCAAAACAGGAATAAAGTGAGGGCTTATGTGATGCATTTCCTTTAGCAGAAGTGGAAGCTGTATGTACTAGACAGATAATGATCTCTAAACACATTCATTGCCTTAAAGCCTTTCCTCCTTGATTTTAGCTCTGCTGTGATTTCTTTCTTATCATATCTCTTATTCTCATCACAATAAAAATATCTAAGAATAAAGCATAAAAAAAAGGGAGATTTAAGTTTTCATCTATAGAAAAATGTATATTTTGGGGCTGTGTGAATATCATCCTTGGATTGCTTTACCACTGGATCTTTATTTACACAGTACCTAATTAATTTAGATGGGATATTGGGAAGGAATTGTTCCCTGGGAGGGTGGGGAGGCCCTGGCACAGGGTGCCCAGAGAAGCTGTGGCTGCCCCTGGATCCCTGGCAGTGTCCAAGGCCCGGTTGGCCACTGGGGCTTGGAGCAGCCTGGGACAGTGGAAGGTGTCCCTGCCCATGGCAGGGGTGGGATGAACTTTAAGGTCCCTTCCAATCCAGGCTATTCTGTGATTGTTATTTAATTTTCAAATCCAACACAAAATAGTCCTTAAACTACATTATCATATATTTTAGATTTATAGAAAAACAAAGCTGAATATATTAATAGGGCCTCTGCTGCTGTGTTTTAAAGTTTACTCAGGCAGTCTTCAAAATGATGGTCAGCATGTTGTTTCTGACTAAATGGAGCTGAAAATCAGATTTTCTCAATATACCACATCAGTATACACATCTGCTGATCAGTGTTAATTAGTCCTATATTTTCCAATTTGTAATCTGTGTATGTTTTATGGAGATGTAAGTATCAACACATTAACATATATAATGTATCTTTGGAAAGCTTCTGCTGAGCAAATGACCAATAAATTACTGGTAATGTAAATATTAATCAAATTGAATGCCAGTATGGAAAAAGTATCCAGTTTACAGGGAAAATCACCTTTGTACTGTGTATCTTGCTGTTGAACTGTAGATAAATAAGATCATGATATTTTCTGAAATTCATGACAATGAATTTCAACAATTTTGACAATGACAAAAAAATACTTGGTTTAGCATGTTTTATGCCACCTTGAAGAGCTAATCACTTCACCATTGGTATTAATGCACACCAATCTGTCTACAGTCCTGAATTAAATGTCCATCCATTGACTGAAGGAATATTTAAAAAAGGGAGGAAATATTTGCATGAATTAGTATGAAATTATTTAATCTGAGAAACAAGAGGTCAGCATATAATGCCAGAAAGGAATGAGTACTTCTGATAAGTGTAATGACCTATATTTGGCCTAAACAAGTTATTGTGTGAGCATATATGTTCATTATTGTGAACAAATGAGACTGCAGTTAGAGCATGTAAATGTTGATAAATATATAACAAACAGTCTGTTGTCATGAACAGAGAAAACATTTAAATGATAGTGCTCCTGTGCACTTTAATAACAACTTTTTTGTTTCCCACCATTAAAAATTTCTATTATTCTTATAGGACTTGACTTTTCTCAAAATAATCCCAGCTATTGAAAGAAGTGAGGCTAAACCAGAGTTTTTTGTTATTTTCCCGAGCTATGATTATGGAGATATGGAAACTGAACATCTCCTCAGAAAAAATGTTAAAGTTCTGCCAAGAAAAGAAAGCATTGATGAGCAATTCCCAGAGAAGCCAATTGGAACACTGTGATTTCTCAGATCACAAATACAAATAAAACCTAAAATAAGAAAAAGTATGAAGTGAAATAAGGCTGAAGGAGTGAGATGACTTAAAAGTTAGTTATTGATGAACCTTACTCGTATTTCTTTCTTTAACAATGCTGAGGGGTATACACAGAAACGTGCTCATTCCAAAACATCCTGCTCCCAAAAGTAACAGGAACAGAAACACCTTTGAGCTTCCATGGGACAATTAGGACACAGACCCTCAGCAGTGATGCTGAGGAAGCCTGGGGGACCACGGTGAGGTGCCAGAGACAGGAAGCTGAGGGATGCAATGAGGGAAGGCAGGAGGGATTTCCAGCCCAGGCTGCTGAGTCTGACCTATCGAGCCCCACTCCCACCAACAGGAGCTGCGCTGCAGAACCAGGCTGAGAGGGGAGGAAAGAGACACAGACAGCCTGTGAATTGATGCAAACTTTAAGCTGGAAGCAAAGCAGCAGAGCTGAGTCTTAAAACAAAGGGAGATAACTTGTCAGAGCCTGGAAGTCCCAGTCTGCCAGGCCTAAACAGCCACCAAGGGAAACATAACATGGGACATCTGGGGTTTGGCTGCTTTTTCTGTTCTTGTTTGCTTTCTGGATACTGAGCACCAGGGAGACCAGAGAGTGGGGATTGTTTTATGGTGTTACATTTATTTTCTTTTTCAAAAGGGCCATTGCTCAAGCAGATCCTGCACCACAGGAAACATGAAAAGCTTTTTCAGGAGCACACAAATGTATGTGGAATTTTTCTCACTGCTAAGGAGGGAAGGAAATGCTTTATGAGGGAGGTGAATGTCAAAAAAGGATGTCTGCCTTTTATAAGAAAAGTTGTGGCTCATTTCTTGACTGAGATTCTAAGTAGGTTGGTCTTCTGATCAAAATAGCCATTTGTAGTGGTTTCAGTTCGCCTTTCTTATCTTTTGTGAGACACTTCTCACTATGTCCTTTTAGACTTCTCTGAATAATTTATTTTGATTGATATTGGTTTAATTGCAGTTATAACCACCACAGGAAAACTAAAACACAATGACCTTTAAAATTAGCATTATTTACTGAAAAGAAAGAGGAAACATTATTTCTCTCTGCAGCAAAGACAGTAAAAGCTCAGGAGGTTTTGGTATTGCTTTTAGTGCAATTGCAAAGATTTCATGAGAAGGGGACTATAATTACCATCAAATACAGCTTTGACCTTAAGAAATACCTCAAAGGACAATTAGGTTCAGTTCTGGAGGGTTTTATCTTTAACTTTCATACAGAATAAAACCATTTTATTTCCATACTCCAAACTTCATTATGTGCCAAACATGAACATGGCATTTTTGGCTGCAATGAAGCACCAGAATGTTCTGGCTGCTTTAGCATGTGCATGATCACTTACAGATCACACGGCATTCATAAGTTTTCCTCTGCTGAGTCCCTTCTAATGGATCTTTAAAGACATTTATAGTATCATCCCTTACTTTTACAAACTGCTTGCACCTATTGTGGATGAATAAACCTTCCAGAGGTTATCAGAACAGTTATCTCTGTGGAGATTTGGTTGTTTTTATTAATACACATTATACTTGCTGCCAGACATTAAAGTAGTGGCACTCTGATGAGGTAAAGTCAGGCCTGAGCAACGTAAAATTAAGCCTTAACAGCAAAAGTCAGTAAAAGAACTAAACACCGAAGCAGTGTTGTGGTGTTTGACAACGTTTTGTAAGTGAGACAGAGGAATCACTTCTCCAGGCCTGTTACAGCAGAGATCAGATGGGCCTAGTTCAAATATCAGACACACACCCACCCCCCAGAAAAATATTGATTTGGAAATTCTTTGGGGTTTGTTTTTGTTTTGCCTTTCTTTTTTTTTTAACCCTTTTCCCAGTACATTTGCCCTCAAAGTCTTCCCTTCTGTCAATGAATAAAGCACATTTCTTTTGAAAGATTTTCTTTTCAGTCTTTCCATATTTTCTGAGAATGTTATTGTCTAGAAAAAACCCAAGAAGATGGTTATTTTCCAAACAAAACGTTGTTTTCACTGCTCTATGAATGAAGTCCTTGACCTACAGAACTTCTTTCCTGTCTATGGAAATCTTAAACTTTCCTCATGCTCAAAATACACGGTTCTCCTTTTGTTGCCTTCGGAATCTGCCACAAGGCAAATCTTTATTATTCCTTGTGTTCTGACCCTTGCCCCATTTAGAAATTTTAGTAGGTACAGAAATGTGGAATCTGCCAAAAAATTAAAAGCAAGAACCTGAAATCTTGATGGAAAGAATTTCTCAATGGTTATCATAAAAAAGTTGGGTTTTTTTGGAAATTAAAGCAGTATTTTATTAACCAAAAATCAAGGCATTAGGTACCTAATTCTCTTCTGCAGGGGTGAGATTTAAGTGTGCAAATATTTCTGCAAACCCAGGCCTTAGACAAAGGTGAATGATCGCATAATGTGAATGGAGGTGTATTTTTTTCGCCGTAATTTAATTTTTCCCTTGTTAGCCCCTATTCTCTCCCTCCCCTATTCCCTCCACTGCTTTTACAATTCCTTTGCTAGTGAACAATCAGTTCACTTTTCTAATTCCTTGACTTCAGTGTGCTACAAGTCAGCCTAAGGATTAAAGTTTTACAACTGTAAAGAAGAGGATGGGCTGACAGAACCAGCTCTTGCTGAGGACTCGATGCCCCTGCCACACAAATTTAGGGGGATTTATTCTGGAATAACATCAGGCAGGTTCTTTGGGTTGGGAAGAGATCAGATGGTTTAAGCTGAACTGATTGGAATCCAGTTCAATTGTTCTGTGGTTGTTTATTTGTTTATAAACAAAGCAGTTTATTTGTGATGTTCCAGACTGGAGGCACAGGAGGAACACGGATGGGAGGGATGTTACAGCCTAGGACACCTATAAAAGCAAAGGCTAAAAAAACTCTGCAGCAAGACCTCTGGAAATTTAAATTACTGCTCGTGAAAGCCATGTTTAAAATTTTTAGACCAACCACAATGTCATCTAACCCTTTAAGGATAAAGAAAGTTGTCTGAAACAGAAAAGTAATGAGTTTTGGGGTCTTTTTCACCTGAATATGTACAACATGCTCAGGTGAAGCTGAAACTGAATTCCCAGCCAGAATTCTGCTGCAGATTGCAAAGCCACCTAAATCACAGTGAGAGTGCAACCAGGAACTGCAAAGTGTGTCACAACAAACTCCTTTAAAATACAAAATAATTTCAAATTTCTCCAGATCCTGACTGTTTTGTAATTGTAGTGAGAGTTGAAGAATGCACGAGGATATTTCAGGTGTTCTTTACTCTCACCCATATCCCCATTTTTAATTATTGCAACTTTTTTTTTAATTCTTTTGCTGTGTTTATTAAAAAGCTGCTTGGTGTAGAACATCTCCTTGGCCTATAATCTTACCTAAATCTTTCTTTACATTGTGCCATTTGCATTTTTTCATTATTTTGTACTATGAGTAACCTGTGTAATCCATTCCATGAAAAGGTTTTTTTTTCCTCTAAAGAAATTAGACCTACTTTTTGGATCATTAAGTAATGCATAATCTTCAAATGGGACATTAAAAACTGTAATCAGTGACATCGCCATGACAACCGATTAAGAAATGTCTAGAGAAGCCTCTGAAAATGTAATTTTTTAATATAATACATTTAAATGAGTTCATCAGAACAAAGCACCCTAAGTAGATTTATTGTGTACTGAATATCTAGAAATAATTTGGCTATATAGCTAACACTAAAAATCTTCTCAATGTGACTTCAATAGATGGGGAGGGGGCATTAAAATCCTCCCTGTGATGTCAGTAGTGAGGGGAGGAAGCATCAGAGGGAAAGAAAATGTTTTCTTGCACCAACAGACAAACCTTCACCTCTTTTATAAGTTTTTTGGTCTTGCTACACTGTAAGTTACTGGTTTTTGGTGCATTCTTCTTCCCATGTCATTTACAAAGTCTACCAACATGTAGGTACAGATTTTACCAAGTAAGGGCCTCTAAAAATGAGGCATTGCTGAAATTCTTACCGTGTTTTCAGCCCCTGGCTGTGATGATTTTTTGCCCATTGTCCTGCCTGCCCTAATGAATGAAATTGGAAGCAGCAGAAACCTCGTTATTGCACACAGCAACAGTAAAATATAAATAAATTATGCCATAAAATGCCTACCTGCAATAGATGGTGTTACAAGGTTACATAAATTATATGCTCAGCAGTTGAGGAAAAGGCACTCATGAGAGCAAAACCCAAACAAAGTAACACATTTAAATGTATTGCAAAAGCTTAAAAAGAGAAGAAACCTGTACTTTTCCAGATAATCTGTTTGAAGAGATTAGTTATACTTCACAACAGTAAACTACCCAGCACACTCACTGTAAAACTCCTGCCTCGTCCTCCAAACAGATAAAATAATATCGGGATTTCTTCTGATGTCTTCCATTTTCCAACCTGTCCATTCAAGTTATGGCTTGTTCTTGTCTTTTATGGCTCTGTCTCCTGCTTCTGCCCGCTGGGTTTACGATGCCCTTTTCCAGATGAGATCTTGAGTTAGTTATGTCTGTTGTAAGCAAGAAATAAAACATTTCCAAAATCGTGTCTTGTGATGAGCAGTGTGGTGCCTGATTGAGGCAGGGGGGTGTTTGTAGCTTTCCCCAGACCACACAGCTTTTCCTTACACTGATTTCTCCCCTTCCTGCTGCAGGGAGTTCATGGCTGGGGCAGGATGTCAACTGCCCTAAACTGGCACTGCTCTGCCTGCACAGTCTGGGGCTGTGATATTTCACATCAGCTGCAAATCTGCCTCATAAACCATGCTGTTGTCTCCTGAAAATTATGAATCTAGGTGGTTTAGGGAAGAATTTTGCCCAGGATAGATAAAATAATCTATTGGCTTTGGGGTGCTCACCCTCAAAGTGCTTTAAAGCAGTTGCAGGGAAAGGTTTGAAGCTCCTACTGAAAATGAGATATTTTGAATTGATATCAGAACTGAGGCATTCCCAAATCACCAATACCTTCTGAAAACCCAGGCCATTATCCTTACAAAACACTGGCTCTCTATTAAACTCCTTGTTATTCTTTTCCTAATGAGACACTTTACCAGCCTGTCATCACCCGCTGTGATTAATTCCCTACTTGTAAAATTTTAGCTCTCTCTCTGCTACTGCTGTTAATGTGCTTTGTACCAAATAAAAATGAAGTTGATGTTTACAAATCCTGTCTGGGGGTTGCTTTAAAAAAGCTCTGCTTTGCCTTACGTTAATGAGGCCAAGTGTACTGATTTTTGTTCTAAATTGTTCTGGATAATTAAACACTGTAACAGACTAGCACGGAAAGTGTGAAACTCATCATTGCTTAAAGAGCTTTAAAATATAGTATCTATGAAAATATATGCTTTATTATTACCTGCCTGTGCTTCACACACAAGATTGCATGTGTGCTTTTAATCTTAGCAGTATTGGTGAATCTGGAGATAAGCAGGAGGAAACATTTCTAAAAGGCAGGATCTATGAGTCCTACAGTTATCTTGGGTAAAAACTGACATGAAAAAGCTGAAATTAAGGGGATGTTTCTAGTGGTATGCACATCTTTGTTGATTTTTTTTTTTTTTCATTGCTAAGAAGATCTTCTGGTTGGACTAGGATATTAAGAGACAACATGAATGAAAAATAGTTCTGAATTACACTTTCACTATTCCATAGTAATGTACTTGCAATTCAAGACTGGGTGCCTGAGTATCCTCCTGTATTAAAAGGAACTTCAGAAGCTATTCTGCTTCACCATTTATAAGAAATGAAGGAAGACAATATCTAATTCATCTAAAAAGCACAGTGGCAGTGTTCAGATTGCAGGCCTCTCAGGAACTAATGCATTTAAAGAGCTTTTATGCTGGAGACAGTTAGCTTTCTCCCTTTTTCATACTAAATAAATTTAATTAAATTAAATAGGATGAAGCCATCTGCTTTCTTTAGGTCTTCTAATCTTAAAATCTTCTAATGCCTTGCAAATCTCAAATATCCCAATTTCAGACAGCAGATGGGTCTTGCAAGAATGCAGATTTCTAATCATATTTTTTCTTCAGTTTACTCAGATACACATATTTGCGAAAAGAATACACACAATTTTGTATTTTCGTGCTGTGATTGTATGTGTTTGTGTCTACTGTTTTCCCACTGGTGGGTGGCTCTCCATGGGAAATCAAACTGAGCTCAGCAGAGATTTCACAGGAGCTTATGAACAGTGGGATCCCTCCTTTATTTCTTTCCTCAGATCAAGGCTGAAAATTTAGGGTGTGTCTACATGGATGGGAACAGACAAACACGAGTTCTCTGCCAGTTCCCAGCTCTGTGAATTCATATAATTGCCACTCAAAATGTCCTGTGGGTTTGTCAGTCCTCAGACTAACTGGCAACATCCCACCCAGAGCAGGTAAAGCTTTACAGGTGTGAACTCCTGAGTTCCACTGCGCTTCCTTGGCCACTGATACGGAGCTTAAAAGTACTATTTTAGGGTTGCATCACTTGGAGAAATACGTGGAATGCATTTGAAAGTGCATCTTTATGTTTCATACGTTACAAACCACATCCAGACCTGAAATGAGGACAGAGAATCATCATTATCAGCATAACGCAGTGCCTGGGGTGCTGCCCAGGGTCAGCCACAGGCTCCTGAATTCACCTGCAATTGTGCTGAGAACATCCATAGGACACAGGTCCTGGACTGGCCATATTCCATATGAAGTCAGTTAAAAGAGCCCATGAACTGCCATGAGAAGAGCAAGACATTCAAATGCCCATTGTTCAATTCTGTTTGCTTATTTTTCTGCCACTGCATTTTCATTACAATTATTTAACTTTCCTTACTAGAAGCCTGCCACATTGATATAATGAATTATCAGTGTGAATCCTCTGCCAGTTGCCTTTAACCTGTATTTAGAAAAGGAAGCCAAATGCTTCTGTGTCATTTTGTTATTTAACAAAACTAAAATTATTGTTTATTACAAGGACACAGTTTAAGTAATTTGGTGTACTGAGACTGTTCCAAGCCTACAACAGATAAACAAATACTCTGAGGAAGCTCTGAACTCTGAGATTTTACCCCTTTTCATGCATTGGTAGCAATGCATTATGTGACCAAATGAGAGAGGAGCACAGCAATCAGAGTTCATGCTTGTGTTCCCAGTGAAACACTGAATGTTCAGCTCTGGCTGTGAGTCCCTGTGGGATTAGTCCCTGTTTGTGGCTTTCTCTTTCTCCTTTGCTCTGCCCAGACGCTGATGCAGTAAGCAGCATTAATGTTTGAAAAAGGGGAACAGCAAATATCAGTAGCACTGTAAACGAAGATGACAATTTCGGACAAATGGATGACGAGTCTGTGCAGTGCTTTTCTTAAGTTAAATTATTGCAAGTGGCTCCACTGTGTAACACATGAGAGAGACATGTATAAATAATATTAAAATACATTATTACAGGATGTTATCCATTATTTCGTAGCACTTATACATTATAATGTTCTCACTGTCCTACTCAACACTGCCCTAAATAACTAAGGGGGAAAATGTGTGTTAATCTTTTACTGATTACCAATATATTATTTTTAAGTGGCTGTGAGTCAAAAGTGTTTTTACAACTGATCTTACGAGTGAATTTTACAATGAAAATGTGTTCCTTAGGGCACAGACGATGAAGTTAATGTAAATTCTATATATTTAACAAAATTTATATATAGTTATATATATAGTTCATGGTTAGGAATGTGGGGAACCTTGTAAGAGTGAAAATCATATATACTGAAACAAAGGGGTACTGCCCTAAAAGGTCCTGTACAACATATTGTGGTATCCATATTAGAGGTACAACTTTATTTTCCTCCCAATGTAGGGTTTCCTCCCATGTCCAAACAACAGACACAATAAAAGTCAACAGCAAAAAAGTTTCAAATTACTTAAGCCACAGCTGGTTGGGACATTTGATACATCTAAACCCATATTCAGTGTAAAAATATCTTCTGCCTTCTTGCCAAAGACACACACCGGAATAAAATATATTAGCAAAGATATAAATGTCAGGAATGCCAGTAGGACTTAGGGATAGATTATATATGCTGTAATTTTCAAGACATTCAAAATGGTTTGGGACCATCTCTAATGACAGGCAAAATGCAGAGCTTATCTGAGGAATGACAGGGACATTGGCTCTCCTGTGATTTACCTGCAGGTTATGAGCTGAAAGTTGTGTTTCTGCCACTGCAGAATCAAATCAGGAGCCTGGTTAAGAGTTGCCCCATAGCCTCAATGTACTCCTGGTATGTAGAACCCTGCACGCAGGGAATTGCAATCTTGCCTTCCCTCTATGAAACAGATTGTACATGTGGAATAATAAGATGCTGACATAAAATAAGTTTGGGTTTTATAGACTTGTATATTTTGAAAAAGTTTTGTGTTTACTCCAGCAGTTTGGAGAGAGATGATGCAGCCAGGCCCAGGGGATTGTCCCGNCAATCTTGCCTTCCCTCTATGAAACAGATTGTACATGTGGAATAATAAGATGCTGACATAAAATAAGTTTGGGTTTTATAGACTTGTATATTTTGAAAAAGTTTTGTGTTTACTCCAGCAGTTTGGAGAGAGATGATGCAGCCAGGCCCAGGGGATTGTCCCGCTCTGCTCTGGCCTGGGGCAGCCTCTCCTCCAGTGCTGGGGCAGCTCTGGGCACCAGGGGGTAAAAAAACCCCAAAGCTGCTGGAGAGTGTCCAAAGGAGGGAGCTGGGGCTGTGCAGGCTGGGATGGTTGGGGTGTCTGTGCAGGGACAGGAGATCCTGTGTCAATGATCCTGGTGGGTCCCTTCCAGCTGAGGATATTCTGTGTCCCATGATGTTTTGAACTGGCACTAAATTATTGTCAACAGTAATTTTTTATTAACTGCAGAACCAAATACTAAATTTTCCCCACACCCCCAATCACTTGCTCCCATGGAGAGCCTGCCTGGAGTTCCTGTAGAGCTGCCTGATAAAGCAGATGAAGCTCCAAAGTATTTTCTCTACAGCCACTTCAGACAAGCCCGTTTTTGGTGTTGATTAAGAACTTTCTTTCTGTTGACCACACAAAGCCTTTCCATGGAAAAGCCTGTGCACAGAGCAACACTCCTTTTAGATATGGAACTCCTGGGATGCTAGAAAAAAATAATTTTGTGGTTTAGACTAAATATGGGTTTCTTTTTTGCAGCTAAGTTTTCTACAATTCTTTCTTCATTTTCTTTTTCTGTATGTTCAAAATGATCTCTAGACAAAAGCACCCTTTGGAGAGCAGCATCTGTTCACCATACTAGTTCAGTTAAATATTGCCTGATAAGTAATGAAGCTCATATGTTTTCTACAGATTTGTCTCGAAGAAAACTTTGCTGCCACTTGCACTTGAATTTTCTAACAGCATTCAGAGTTTTTCTAGGGAAGAATTCTGAAATGAAAAAGAAGACAGCAAATTATCTACACCACATTTCATTAGCCTGAAAGTCTTATTGAAACTAAAAATCTAAAAGATATTCCCTTTTTCTAAGTCTACTGATGGATAGCTAAATTAGGTGGCAATACTACTTAGCATTTTGCATGCCTGTTAAAATACCAAAATATAACTTAATCAGCTTTTAAAGTTGTATCTTCACAGAACTTTGTTATCTCCAGTTTCTACTTGGGGAA
>VZTH01016958.1:585783-614102 GCA_013397815.1 Aleadryas rufinucha
TTAGCAAAGATATAAATGTCAGGAATGCCAGTAGGACTTAGGGATAGATTATATATGCTGTAATTTTCAAGACATTCAAAATGGTTTGGGACCATCTCTAATGACAGGCAAAATGCAGAGCTTATCTGAGGAATGACAGGGACATTGGCTCTCCTGTGATTTACCTGCAGGTTATGAGCTGAAAGTTGTGTTTCTGCCACTGCAGAATCAAATCAGGAGCCTGGTTAAGAGTTGCCCCATAGCCTCAATGTACTCCTGGTATGTAGAACCCTGCACGCAGGGAATTGCAATCTTGCCTTCCCTCTATGAAACAGATTGTACATGTGGAATAATAAGATGCTGACATAAAATAAGTTTGGGTTTTATAGACTTGTATATTTTGAAAAAGTTTTGTGTTTACTCCAGCAGTTTGGAGAGAGATGATGCAGCCAGGCCCAGGGGATTGTCCCGCTCTGCTCTGGCCTGGGGCAGCCTCTCCTCCAGTGCTGGGGCAGCTCTGGGCACCAGGGGGTAAAAAAACCCCAAAGCTGCTGGAGAGTGTCCAAAGGAGGGAGCTGGGGCTGTGCAGGCTGGGATGGTTGGGGTGTCTGTGCAGGGACAGGAGATCCTGTGTCAATGATCCTGGTGGGTCCCTTCCAGCTGAGGATATTCTGTGTCCCATGATGTTTTGAACTGGCACTAAATTATTGTCAACAGTAATTTTTTATTAACTGCAGAACCAAATACTAAATTTTCCCCACACCCCCAATCACTTGCTCCCATGGAGAGCCTGCCTGGAGTTCCTGTAGAGCTGCCTGATAAAGCAGATGAAGCTCCAAAGTATTTTCTCTACAGCCACTTCAGACAAGCCCGTTTTTGGTGTTGATTAAGAACTTTCTTTCTGTTGACCACACAAAGCCTTTCCATGGAAAAGCCTGTGCACAGAGCAACACTCCTTTTAGATATGGAACTCCTGGGATGCTAGAAAAAAATAATTTTGTGGTTTAGACTAAATATGGGTTTCTTTTTTGCAGCTAAGTTTTCTACAATTCTTTCTTCATTTTCTTTTTCTGTATGTTCAAAATGATCTCTAGACAAAAGCACCCTTTGGAGAGCAGCATCTGTTCACCATACTAGTTCAGTTAAATATTGCCTGATAAGTAATGAAGCTCATATGTTTTCTACAGATTTGTCTCGAAGAAAACTTTGCTGCCACTTGCACTTGAATTTTCTAACAGCATTCAGAGTTTTTCTAGGGAAGAATTCTGAAATGAAAAAGAAGAC
The DNA here is from genome assembly GCA_013397815.1 of Aleadryas rufinucha. Taxonomy (NCBI): domain Eukaryota; kingdom Metazoa; phylum Chordata; class Aves; order Passeriformes; genus Aleadryas; species Aleadryas rufinucha. Next base: position 587,047 of record VZTH01016958.1, read on the forward strand.
AGCAAATTATCTACACCACATTTCATTAGCCTGAAAGTCTTATTGAAACTAAAAATCTAAAAGATATTCCCTTTTTCTAAGTCTACTGATGGATAGCTAAATTAGGTGGCAATACTACTTAGCATTTTGCATGCCTGTTAAAATACCAAAATATAACTTAATCAGCTTTTAAAGTTGTATCTTCACAGAACTTTGTTATCTCCAGTTTCTACTTGGGGAAACTGAGGCAGGAAGATGATTTTGCTGGGGGCTACTCAGTTACATTTGGAGCCCTTTAGGCTTTTGGAACTCCTTTGGTGACATGAGCAGGGGCAGAAATGAGATTAAAGACAGGTACCCACAGCTCATTTAACAGCATCAAATGCCTGCAGCAGCCCCAGACTGTGCAGTTTTTACATTCACAATCTTTAAGCATTCTTATTCACGTGCCTCACAGATCCTAGAAACTGTTTCTTTCTGATAGAAAGCTCCTGAAAGCAAGCAAGACCTCATACATGAAAAGGAACCTGTTAAAAAACATGAACAAGTTTCTCAAGTAAGTGGAGGGACTGTCTGGCTCAGGGGAAGGTGATTGAATTTCAGAAAGGTTTAAATCTAAGACGCCTTCTGAATCCATGCCAGATTCCCCATGAGTGAAAACCATTACCATGGTATTTGTGCTGAGGTATGTGAGATGAATTTGGTGTCTCAATCCAGCGTGTTTGGAGCAGTGACTCGGATCACAAAGTCACTGTGACATCTCTCAGTAACTGGCATTCTTATTGATGGAATCAACAGGGTTTAATGGCCATGGAGACTGAACTATCTTTGCTCACACTCGAGGCATATAGATGAGGCAGGGTGGATGTTTGTGCTGTCACTGACTATACTATCACAGCCCCAAGATAAACAGAGGGATTTCAGCTTTCAAGCCTGTCAATCTGGCATTTTTCACAAGAAGGAAACACACTAGAATAAAGAAGGGAGCAGTGCAGCTCCAAACAACACTGACACTGATGAGTGGCTGGGAAGGCCATGTTAATATCACTCATTTTTGTTAAAAATAAAAGGCACATGCCAAGTTTTCCATGTCCTCATTCTCAGCCTGTTTTAACAGAACCACCTGCATGTGGAGAGGGAGAAAAGACAGCACAGGTGTAGGTTGTTAGCACTGCATTGAAATAATACCAGACAGAAATGTAGAAACTCTCTGCATGCAGCAGTTCAAAACCAAAACACAACATATTTCTGTGTTTCAAGCAGCTCAGGCTCAACAAGAATCTAGCCAGAATAAGTGAGGACTAAAAGCACTTCCATGGAGTGATGGCTTCAGTAAAATTAGTCACTACGGATAGGAAATGCATTATTTTTTTATTTTTCCATGACAACGAGATTTCTAACTGTTGACAGGTTCATCAGGAAACTTGGTGAGGTTTATTATGATATTTCACAGTCCCTCCACTTTATAAGAAAAAAAAAATCAGCTGGCTGGCAACATTTTGTGGAAAAATAAAGAAAAGAAAAAAGGAAAGAATTTTTATAGTAACAACTGCTGTGTGAATCTCAGAGTTTGGAGACTTGTATTCTTCTATTGCATAAGCATCTGAAAGTGAGGGCTGTACTTTGACAGGAGAAGAACTTAGGCAGCCTACTTTAATAACTGAAGTGGAAAGAGATCATTGTTTCAGTGCCTGCTTTGCAGCAAGGATATACTGAAGATTTTTCTCTGGAAACAAAGAGGAGATTAACCACTGGAAAAGAGGTTTCTTAAAAAAAAACGTTGAAAGAAAATTTCCATAGTTCCAGCACTTAACTGAGATACACAACAGGAATTTCATAGGAAACTATGAGATGGGAGGGGAAAGAGCTACCAATCACTTCATCACTTCATTTTCTTCATAGCTCATTGGGACAGTTAAAATTTTGGGACTTTAAAATGTATTTCTTTGCAATGCTGGTACAGCCAGTGAAAACAACCATGCACAAGTGCTGTAAGGGACTCTTTTCTTCCTATTATTACTGGTTTACTTAAGCAACAACACACCAGAAATACCACAGGAGAATATTTATCAAGATTGATACTACAACCCTCTTTTTTGTTGGATGGAGGCAGCTTAAGACAGGAAGTTTCTTTTCATAAGTGATAAAACACAGTTATAGCAGAGGCACTTGTTTACACATTGGCTTGTCTGTCTCTTATTTTCAATGCTCAGCCTTCGATTCTTTTGTGCTTTTCCTTGAACTTATTTTTGCATCTTCTGAAACTGCAACACTCATTTCAGACACTGATTGTAGCTTACCTCTAGGAAATACTAAGTAATTATCAAACAGTCTTCTAAAATTCATTGAATTTTAATCAGGGAGTTGATACAATTAATAAAGCCTACTCCTCTTCTGCATTTCTGTTGGTTCTACAATAACCAGTATAATTTCTGAGTAAGGAAAGACATGTTGCCTTTATTAGGCAGGAATTATTAGCACACCTGTGTGAGTTTCAGGATTAAATTCCACAGAGTTTTCATGGTGCTCTAAAGGATAAAAAGACATTAGTAGAAATCAATGGATACTACAGTGCCAAATGATGCACTTTTAAAAAGGTCATTTTATAGTAGGGAGTAAAACCTGGATTTGATCACTTGGTTATCCTCTGATATATGTCTTCCTGGAGCTCTTATCAGAGGAAAACAAACAGAAACAAGCTCACAGTCGTCACTGGCAGTAAGAAACTGCGCAGGTCAAAAGTTCAGATTCAGGTTCAAGTCCACTCCCTAAAGTCAAAGAAAATCAAAATGTTCACTGCAATTGTGGTCCCCTTGTTTGATCCACACTGGTGAGGAAACCTTTCCCTTTGGTGGAAGGGTGGAAGTTACTGTATAAGGCATTATTTTAGATATATTTATATATATATATATATTAAAAATATATATATAAATATATAAATTCTCATTGTTTCCTTGCTGCTCACTAGTCACTAGTCGTAGAGGGAAGCCATTGGCACAATTCTGTATTTTTAAATATTGCATTATACCAATTTACATTCTCCCTAATAAATATAATCTCTCAAGTGTTCCTGGAATCCAGTATAGAGTTAGAAACTGGACTGACTGGTGCATCCTTGATAATATACAACTAAAATACCAACAAAGAGACTTACAAATAATTCTGTTTTTCAGTGACAAATTAGTCCTATCTGAAGGAACAATGCAAAACTCGTATTTCAGTTGACTGCCTTCATAAACTGCTTTAGTAATTGCATGTAAGTAAATTAGGGTTTCTGATGTAAACATTACTAAAATCTATACCATACCTGTGCTGACAAAGTGCAGCAACAGAACACAATATCGACCTTTCCAGATTGCCAGCATCAAAAACCTGATAACAATATGTTTCCCTGCCTGGTTGCTCTCTAGAGATAAAATTAAGAAATTATTCTCGTAACACTGCAGAGGGTAGAAAATATTTCTGCTTCAAGAGGAATATCTATACATTCTCATCTGAATAAACTAAAGCAACCCAAAGCAGGGTACAGACATGTACAACATCCATGAAAATGGAGGATAGACCTATATTTAAACAGGACACAAAAAATGAGCAGAACATGCCCATAAAATGTATTACACTCACGTACAAAACTCTTCAACAAGATCATATTGAGAGAAAAAAAAAATGAGGCAAAAGAAGAAGAAAAGCAGGCAGAGTAACCTGGGCTAAAAACCCAAACCCCACATCCTTTAATTTACTGTATGATCTTTTCATAACTATAGTTCTTCAACTCCACACGTAAGTACACAAATTTGTGCCAAATCAAGAGAACTGGGCATTTAATATTCCAGAAACATCAACTGTGCCTTAGTAATCTCTGACCCCTGTTTCCTCTTAAAGGGTCATTGGATTAAAGGCTTTTATCTCAAGTTTATTGGTTCTTTAGTTTAGCATTTTACTTTATTGGATTATACTTGTATAAGTTTTCTACTCCAGCACTATGAGGCTATTAGATATGTGATGCCAAGGAATGGAAGTCATTCACCAAGAAAAAACATGTCATTTGATTTTTTTTTTTGCCTAAGTTTAGAACATATTTTGTGTTAAATCTATGCTCAATATACACAGAATATATTTCTTCAGTATTTATCTGTGACATTATTTTGTCTCTACCTTTGTCTGAGCTTCCAAGCTGGCTCAACAATACTCAAACACAATGCAAAAAAATAATAAATCACTTTCTAGCACCTAATCTCACTGATACTCTTTACTTCAATACTCCATCTACATTTTCATCCTCTATTTTTTGTGTTCACAGATATTCTCTGTCTGTAGCTCTACAAGCTCCCTTGTAAACTGCACAGCAGACCCAGTGCTGCACAAGGCCTGGGAGTGTTCTCTATTTCAGTGCACATTATTGGTACATGCTGTAGTAGCTGGGAAACCTTAGGCAGCGAATTGTACCCGTGCAGATTCAATGCTGAATTCTAAATTTAAATCACCAAAACACTATAGGGTGCAGTTTCATGTCTACGCTTCCTATGTGGGAACCACAAAGAATATTCTGTCTGAAAACATCCAACAGAGATTTTTATTGAAATGGATGTGATCCTTATGGGTACAAGCATTCCAACTTTGTACTTCCTTACCTTCATACTTCAGCCCATGGATGTGACCAATTAAGCACATAACAGGGCCCAATACTATCCCAACATAGTTATTCTTTTTTATGGAGAACCCATTAAGCACACAGATCCTGGCACAGTCAGAGCCGACTGATATTAAATGAGTTTCTCAGGGACTCTGGGATTACAGATCAAGAACCTTCACAAAAGTACCTGATTTGCCACAGACAGTGTTGGACCTGTGAGAAAAATCCATTGCCAAGTATTTGATGGAAGCAAAGCAAACTCTGGGAGGGAAAGGGTAACACTGGGCTGGTTCATTGCTACCATGGCCTTTGCTTCAGGTGTCTTCATTCCCAGACTGACCTTCACCTCTAAAGACAAATCAATTCCCCAAGTACTTAAAGGAACTTCAGTAATCCACTGTCTGCAGTATTATCCAATAACAATCATTACATCTTCCCCACAAAAAAAAAAAAAAATTAGATATTACTTGTATAGGGTGGTTTAAACTCACACTCATCCCACGTGCTTTTGATCTGACCACTCCCAGCAGGACAGTCATACAGACTGAGGAAAAATTGGTTCTTTCCCCCCACAAATAGGAAGGCTCTAACACTTTTCCTCACCACAGAAGAGGGATAACATCCATAGGTGATGGGATACATGTGGAATCATTATTTGCTTACTGAACACAGTGGCACCGGCACCGGTGGAATTTATAACTCCCACACAGCCACCACTTCTCAATGCTCTCAAATCAGGAATCAAGGTTCAAATCAACACCAAAACACATCCCAAATGGATGTAAAATAATGTATAACTCCAATGCTAAATCTGGACTGAATTTATCCACTTACTGATGGCAGTGTCATGTAAAGCCAACCCCAAAGATGTTTGTGAGACTGTACATATTGGCCTGAGTTTGGTGCTAAACACATATCCCAGTGAATACACCCAGTTTGCCTGTTTTGGCCTAACAAAACACTGAAAATTAGAAAATTGGGCAAAAGAAAAAAAGAATTGCAAGCCTTTCATTTACATAAATTGGAAAACGATCTGAATTAAACAGACATGGTTTTTCTTTATAGTTGCTAGCATTCTGCATCGCTTAAAACTTTCTGCTTGACGTGGTTTATCATAAATAGACATTTCTGAAGGTCCCCCAAGGCAGACAAGTGCACTTCTAGAGAATTAGACACAGCTTTGTTTGAAAGCAGCCTAAATTTCTTTAATTTCAATGAGAGAAAAATTGTCAAGTAACATGTAACATCAGCTTTACCCTGATCATCTCTGATGGAGTCTGTCAGTAATATCCATTCTTAGTTCAAAGCAAACTAATTTTCTTTTCCATTTTCTTAACCAGAATATCCCTTTCAGTTTCACTGCTTGCAGAGGTGATAAAATAGGTAGCAAAGAAACCAGGTAGACTCTTTTAATCCATAGGCAATCTGAGAGTGGAGCAAAATCCCATTGTCAGTGTCTCTGCAGACACCCCTCTCCAACACGAACACAAATTGCAGTCTCCAAGGTTAAATGTTAGCGGGTCTCCTCACCTACAATTCCATCTCCTCTGACCTGCTCATTCACTGCTCCTGCCAGAGAGCAAGGACTAGATTTCAAGCCTTTGTTTAATTAATTACCACTGCAAGAAATGGATTTGAAGTTTTTAAACTGATCACGAGGGTACTTGAAGGCAGCTCCCAGTGAAACTCCTGCTCTCACACCAGAATATAATGGAGGAGCTGCACCAATATCAGGGAAGCACTAGAGAAATTCATCACTGTAACATAGGTCAGGCAGTGGTCCCTGGGCCCTGGAAGATGTTGACCTATTCAGAGAAAGGTCAGTTTGCTGCAGAAGACAGTTTATAAGTGGAAAAGAGCCCAACAGATACTGATGCTGAAGGCTTTTGATCTGACCAGGAGCATTTTGCACGCAATTGAACTAACAGGAACTGAGGTATATTCTGAAGTACATAAAAGCTGATTTTGTGTGAGATTTTACAAATTCAGACACATATATTTTAAAGAATTTAATTTAGCTTTCTCTTCATTGCCCTCGAGCAATAACATCATCAGTGCTTTAAAGCAGAAATTTCTGCTCCTTAACATCTGCATGTTCTTACCTCAGTCAGTGGTTCACAAAGTTTCAGTAAATTTTGCAAGCTTGGTATGGGCTCTTAGCATTAACCTTGATTCTAAAAAAAAAACCAAAACCCACAACATCCACCCAGAAAAATACTGTGATGAGAAACCAGGAAAACTATAATGCTTATTGACTCCGCTACAGAAACCCCTGTGCACCCAGAACTGTCCAGGCCCTGAGCTCTGTTGCTCTCAGCCTTGCAGCAATTTCCTATGCAAAATAAGTCACTGAGATTCTTTCTGCTTTGGATAAAGCATTGTGAAATTTGGATATTTCTTCCACATTTTTACAAAGCTGAAATGAACAGGCTGACAGCATAACTCACACTGTATTGATTCCATGCCAGTGCTCGTTAATGGAGAAGCCGATTCTCACTGAATGTATGACCTACTGATATCCCAAGGCAGTTTTTGTCTCAAGTACCTCCAAACACACTGAATTATTTAGAGCACAAAAACGTTACAAATGCTTGGTACATCTGCAACATCCATACCTGGGTGGGCAGGTATAAATATCCATCAGCACCTTTGTGAACACACACACACACACACTGAAATTTGCCTGAATGCACCACCACCACCATCACACTGCTTTAAAAAAACCTCAGGTCCTTCAGCCTCTCACAAAACACCACCTGCAGGTTCCCTGGGGCAAAATAATTTAATCTGTAATTTGTTTAACTGCAATGGATTTATAGTGACAAATCTGGTCATTGTCAATCTATTGCTCTAAAGTTGCAATTTACTGACCATTTTGTGTCATTAGCCACTGCTTTGGAAAGAACATGTGGTGCTATAGAGTATTTGTCTGTGGATAAACACTATTTTTTTGTAAAGTATGAAACCCAAGTCTTCCTTAGATATTCAAACAAAGCTTTAAAATCATCAGCCATGACATTTTGTATAAATACTTTCCAACTGCCCCATGGATTTTGGCACACATGTGTTCCAACATTAAGAAATGATAAGAGACTTAAGAACAGATATACTGGGAGAAGATATCTTCTTAAATTCTTTATTCAATCAGCTGTGAAGCAGTATAATATCTTAAAAGGACACATTTGGTAGCATGAAAGACAAGTGCAGTGAGGCTTGAGCTTGCTAAATTCATTGCATTCTTCAACCTTAGAGCTGCAAATAGATTATTTTTTAACCTCTCAAGAGGATGGCAGGTATTCTGCAAGCAGATGGCTTTGTGAAGCAATTTAAATCGTCTCTATTTGTTAGCTGGTTTAGTGACTGCTAAACTGGATGGGTTAAGTTTCTTATAGGCTTTTTGCTTTTTGATTTCACTCAGTAACTTCTAGGCTAATAACTTGCATTGGCAAGCCTGACACAGACAATGAATCCACTGCTCGGAATGGATTTGAAGACACAGCTTTAGGAGAGCTGGGGACTTGACTTTTGAAGCAGAGCTTGCAGGGTAGGTTAAAATGTGTCTGTGGTAAAATACAGACACAGCTTTTGCTCTACAAACTGCAGACCTGCCAAACTACTTTGAAATTATTTGTGTGGTCTCTGGGAAATCACTGCAGTTATCTCTCAACTCCATCCCAGGCTGTTATGACACCAAAATGCCTTTTGCCTCTGTCTTGTGTTTTGCTGATCTCTTTGAACAAGGAGAGCTGGAAGCGTTATTCATTCAGCCTCCCAGGTTTGTATTAATTGCATTTATGAAATGGATTTCATTAACTTGGAAAACTGCATGAACCTATTGAGCATTTCAATCTGGCAACACCTTACTTTTCAAAATTTACTGAAATTTGCTGAAGTCCTGAATTTCGCCTGCACTTTTAATTGATTGTATATCACTTATCTTCCTTTGAATCTTGCACCTAGTACACAGACAGATGGGTGCACTGAAGCATGATATTAATCCAAAAGAAATCCAAAAATGTGCCATAGCACATGGGCATCTCGGGCCATCCACACAGCTGAGTGTGCTTTGCCAGTCTGGGCAGAGAGTTTGGAATCCCCTTGGTTCTGCACAGAAAACTACACACATTTTCATGCAGATAGAACACTTTACATGATATTTATCAACAAGGAAGCATCCTTCATCTAGCCTGCTGATGTGGCTGGTGCTGGGGCTTCTGCTGCCCAAAAGGCTGCTGCCTCCATATGCTCATTTGCAACTGCCATGACAAACCCTCTGCTAGGAGGAGGCAGAAAGGGAGCACAGTCCCAAGCTTCACACGGGAAGAGGAACAAACAAATTTGTCACTGCATAAAGGGTGGAAGGATTGGTTCAAAAGGTGACTGTCTGACACTGCCAACCTATCTTTGGCTCTGGTAATACAAAGGGATTTTTGAAGATGCACATAATTCATAGCCTGGGACACAGTCATTGTCATACTATGCTGCACATAGTATTTTAAAAAGATATTACAAAGTCCTTGGCATTGCTTAGAGCGTGATTCTCCCTGTAGTTTCTTTCTGCATCATTTCAGAAAGGAATTACAAAGCATGTACTGAATGTATACACATGTGCTTTAGGATTCACACACCTTTTAAACCAGTTGAATTGCACAGATTCTCACACACAGACACATTTTTTCTGTGCAGTTAATACAAATGGAATCTGCATGAGCCAATCAGCATGGTGTAAAAATGCAATTTTTAACACAGTCTAATACCTGTATTAACAGGAGAGTAAGGCTGTTTCATTCCTTGTGGGTGTCTTCAAGAGATCAACCCCCATCTCACCAGACACAGATGAAAGACACATGCTGTTCCCTGTGAGAGCAGCTGTTCCTGGGCAGCCAGATCTTTCTAGGTGAGAAGAGAAAGTTCATTTCTTCGCTTTACTGAGACCCACCTTATACAACTGTTCCCTATGTCTGGTTTTGGTTTGAACCCATCTTTTCAAAGCATTTCTAAAGCTATGGACGTTTCAAGAGGCCTTTTTTTCTGCTGACCATGGGGATGTGTACAGGCAAACAAATGCATTTGGATGTATCTATTTAAAAACATCTCTCTTGACCCTGGAATTTGGAGCCCACCTCCCTCTGCATACTGGGATAAGCAGGTTCTGTGCTTTGAATGTTTGTGTAAGAAAAATTAATTATGAAAATTAACTACTGAGACCCACAGCATCATCTCCATTCATTCTCCTGGGCTCTGGAACCAGCTCAGGGAGTAAAATGTCTGTAGTGTGGGCAGGGCCTGATGGGAGAACAGGGCTGTGCCAAACATAATCCAAAAACGTTATGCATTTCTGTAACCAGATGGTTACCCAGCAGCTTAACACAGAAAGTGAAATCCTTTCTTATTATTGCTCACCACACAGAGACAGATAAAGATAACAGGCCTGGTAGTGCCATGCTGAAAACTCAGTATGAGCTCCTTCCCACATTGCACTTTTATGACTGTTTTCAAGTTCCTCTCTTCTCTTCAAAACAAAAGTGTTCTTAAAGTTTGATGTTCGAGCATCCTATTTGTGTTTCAGTCTATTATTATACATGGCCAAGGATTTTAAATGTGCATTTCTCTGACAGTATGAATTGTGATAGGTTTTAGCATTCACATCTTACAGTCTAGCTTCAAGCTCTTCTCACACTTGATTTGTATCTTGTGTCTTAGTGGATAACAAAAAAGCACTTTTATATGAGCTATGAATTTTATGCAGATTCTTTTTTACACTGAACCCCACATTCAAAATCAAAATTGCATATAAACAGTGCTTGCCGAGCAGTCAAATCAATACCCAAATAATAACTAAAATGTGTTATACTTTCAAGAATATAGGATAAATTAATATAAAGAGCATTACGGATCCTTTGAAGCACAACAAAAGGAACCATGGTTAAAATTTTAACAAGTTAGAATCATTAGCTAAACAAATCCTGACAGCCTAGCTTTGCACTTCCAGTCACACATGCTCAGAACAAAGGCTTGATATGTGAGGCAACTTTAATAGGTCCCTCTGCATATGACTAATTTTTCCTCAAACAGTCATTTTTTATTTCATATTTTACTCTGGATCCTGAAATGTCACATTTTATTAATCTGTGTCGCTCATGTGGATTGTTAAAAGAACAGACTAGCACTGGAGGAAGTGCCTCTCATCATTACCATACGTATGTGGGATGACAAAGGAATGTGCTAAAATTTGGAGGAGTAACAATTATTAAAAGTAGAACAAGCAAGAATAGAATATACCCTGTTTACCTTTAAACCACATTCCAAACTGCACTTAGACTGTCCTGTTTTGCATATGCCCCCTCAGTAAAGCACAAAATGGGGACAAACTCACTGGCCCTTGCACCAGCTGTGGCAGAGCTGAGTCCATCTCAACAAATAGCCAAAGATGATAAAATTGGGCATTTGTTTTTGTTCCTTTTAGGTCATGTTCCCTGTTTGAGTGGAAACATTTCTCTGTATTCACAGAATTAGCCAAAAGCAGAAACAATGCATTTGGAATAAACTGACTCTCCCCTCACCCAGCACTGACTGAGGTGACCTCTAAGACAAAAAATACCAATGCAGAATTCAACACAACTGTGCTGTATCTTAATGAAAATATAGCACACATTTGGGACAGGAAGGGGACTGAGAGAGGTGTTAAGGTTTCTGAGCACAGAAATCATTCTAAAGTTCATGCACATGCAATAAAATTCTTGTAATGATGCATTTTAATAGCATACCCTTTCTCCTAATAACAAAGAGCAATTGTAAATAATTTATTTTAACAAAAACATGAAGGAGAAGAAAAAAGAAGGAGTAGAGAAAAAAAAATAGAAATGTGAGGAATCGAATATACAAAAACTTAATTCAAAGTTGTGTAGAAGTTATTGTCTCCAATTCCAAAACATTTGCCTGAGGAACAGGGAGCACGAACACAGTTACACAGACTATCCCAAAGAGGAAATAAAACCAAACAAAATGCTGAAATAATTATCACAGCTCAGCTGTTTATCAACCTGCTCCAACCAAACCAAAATATTATCACAAAAATAAAATAAACACACTGCACTGGTAGAACCACTGGGTGATGGAGATGGATACCTAAGGTTATAGAAAGATACTGAGCAGTTTACATTCACTGGATGCAGATATAGTTATATTTGATACCACAAATTAGAATATCAGTGATGATCTCAGTTAGCTGCCCACATCTATACTGCAACGTTCCTGTCTGTGCTTCACAGAATTATCTCTTCCTAAATCCCAGCTTTACTTACTGAAATTTGAGGACCAGATTAAGTCTGAGGAGTAGCTGGACTGAGTAAAACAGAAATCCTCTCACAGAATGCAAAGCTGCAGATGGACACTGAAAATGCCACTGAGAGCTTTCCTTGGAATTGATTTAAATTAGGAGTCTCTCCAACTTTCCAATGGTTTCCTAATGAAGTGCTCTATGAATTGTGGCCCTAAATGCAGGTGTTTAGAAGCTGAACATTTCAAGACAGTCATGTAGCAGAAAAATGATGTAATTTTATAAAAGATACTTTGCTATACATGGTGACACATCTACCATAGGGCATAAATTGCATTTGACCCTAAGTCTATTATATTTGCTTCCCTGATATTAATTTGGGCATCAGCCTGAGGAGAAAATACAACAGATGGATACAGACAGAGACGGAGAGCTACAAAAAAAATAAGCAGACAGTGTTTGTCTTCATCCCACCACACCAGGATTAAACAATTTAGGCTTAAAAGATGAACACATGATTTCACCAGCATGCCTATTTTGCTGGCCATCACATCAGGCAAAAAAAAGTGAGTGCTCTACAGATGTCAGTGTCAGATCTGAAAACCTGTTCTCACCTTCCTCTGAAGGAGACTGAGAGGAAAAAAAGGGAGACTTACAAGCCAGCCTGAGACTTGATTTTTTTTTTTTTCTGTCAAAAAAATCTTACTGCAGTACTTGAAGTGTATTCCAAACAGAGTGGTTTCCCACCTAGTTCTCTGGGGTGGAGAGTCTAAGATTAAACTGAAGGTTATGTAAAACAGGCAAACCCACGGCTGTTCCTGGCCTTGGCTGAATGTGTGCAGAGCAATTTGGCAATTGTTCAGTTACATCTGCATCCAGGTCACACCCTGGAACGCCCCAGTGCTCACCTGCAGGAGGTTCTGATCAGTGACATATTGTTTCAAACCTCCTTGCAAGGAGCATTGTGAGGAAAGCTGTGCTTCTCCCCCACACACATATGGTTACAGAGACACGAATTAAGAAAATATCTTACCTTTCTCTGGCTCTCCACATGGCAAGAAAGACTTCCTAGAGAGGAGGAGCAAAGGAAATAATCAGACATCCCTAAATGAAAACACTGATTTCTGTCCTCACAGACTGGATGATAAACAAGGAGAGTCGTCCCTATATTTTGAAACATTTTTACTGCCAAGTTTTGCACAAATCAAGCAGTGCAATTATGCTTAAACAACCCTTATAAATGGTCCATTAACCCATCAATCTCATCTGGGAAGATGATTTCCCAGCCCCAAATCTGGCAAACAGCATAATGCTGAGATTGTGAGCAGAACATGAAAACCAGGCCTCTCAGAAATGAGATATTGCAAGTACAAAGGCTGTTAAACTGATCAACAGCAAATCCCTTGAGACTTATGGTTTCTAAACAAGAACTGGAGTTATTTTAAGTTCAAAGTGCATTTGGAACTAGCAGACACTTCAGTCTGGTGCACTTCACATTTATTCCTACGCCAGGCCTGAAGGTGGGAGAATGACATTTGAACCAGGCTCTATTGCTTGCATAGTAATCTCCTACTCATTAAGAAAGATAATTTTTTTTTTTTAATAATTTTCTGTGAAAAGTTAGATTTTAAATTCAAGTCCAATCTTCCTGCTCTCACCTTTGAGGCTCTACATCACTCTACTTCTTGCCTCCCATTCGATTGAGTCTCTTCTCTCGTCACACTTCATCCAAATCACCCCAAAAGCAGTTTAACATAATCAAGTGTCCAGCTATCCCAAAGCCACATCCGCAGTTGCCTGCCCCTTCTTCAACAAAATATATTCCCAAGATCATTCACTCACACTATTGTCCCCTCCACGTTCAACATGAAGGCTCAATAATTTGCATTCCCTCTCCAGAGCTACTATATAATTGGTTTGGAATTCTCCATTTCATCTATTTATCTAATTTCTTTTAGATTTCATTAAGCCAGGCATTGCTTTCACTCCTAAATAGTCAGGTTGCTTTGATCATAGTAAAATTTCCTCAGGGAAGCAATTCCTGCTTTCACGTACTGTTACATCTTGCCTTTAAAAACAACAAGAAGATAGATTGGGGCTTAAGATAAATGATGGAGTGGCTCATATCTTGTAAAAGCCAGTTTACTTAACACTAATAGTGAAGAGGTGTTGACAATTTAGGCAACAATTTATAAGAGTGGAATGAAATCACTGTGATTTATTCTAGTGCTGTTCTGTGCCTATAATTCTGGAAGTTACAGGTAAGAAGCCTGTACCAGAGGAAAGGAAAATACAACCTGGATGTGTCAGCATTTCCAGGGCTGAAATACTGCTTGCAGATCTCCTGTTATCTGGAGATGATAGTGCACTGCTGGGATTGAAAGAGTCCCACAGACACTGCCAGACATGTTGGCATAACTTCCCTACACAGGGCTCAGGGAGTCACCCCAATCTGAACTAATTCACCCTTCTCAGGAGTGCTTGAAACATCAGCTCTGGTTGGAGTTTAAAGAACTCCATAGTACAGACTTTACATGTTTTAATCAAAACCTGATGTTTACCATTTTGCTCAGAATGAGCCACTCTCCTTCCACTGCTTGATGAAAAATGCTTTTGAGTTGTTGTACCAGATGACTGAGAGTGATTACATTTACACCAATTTCTTTATTCTGTTTTCTCACTGTAGGCATCTCTGTGCCATGCAGCTTCAAGAGGCAAACAGAAAAAAGCTTTGCAACCTCTCTGACAAAGAATACTTTTGGCAAACACACTGCAGTAACATGAAGTATCAGGAAATCAAAGACCTCCTGAGCAGTTCAGCAAACATATCTAAAGAAATCCAAAGGAGGGAATAGGAATCCTTTACAAGATGGGAAGACCCTTTAAAAACCTGCAGTCTGAATAAAGTCACCTGCTTATACTGAATGCCCTTCTTGGTAAGCACAAAAAGCAGAATAAGAAATAAAAAATGTTGAAGTTAAAAATAATTCTGTCTCATCTGTGATAACATTTCCATGTGTAATTAATATTTGAACATATAGAAGGCTGTTAAAAGGCTTAACTACTTTTATATACACATTTAAAAAACAGAAATGCTCCTTCATGACCCAGGCAAAGGTGTAGTAGGAAAAATGTAAATCAAATGAGTACCTTGACATTAAGATTCCTCTAGGAAGATAAATCTAAATGCTTTTAAATTCATATAATTATAGGGAACTCCTAAACTATCACAAACTCCAACATCTCTAAGAGATATCCATGACCTCTTCAAAACCTCTCTGATTCTGCCTTATATTAAGTGGCAAACCTGATCTGGTTTGGGTTAACTGGGATTAATTAGCCTAGCCTGGAGACACACCAAAAACACTGAGTGCTGGCACCTGATACCTTTTAATGCTTTCTATTCTAAACCTGAAAATGAGTTATCACTAGCCACTGACAAGCTGTGCATCCTAGCCATGAGCTGAGTAATAACTACTCTGTTCCATGCAGTTACTACACAAGAAAGTGAACAAAAGTCTCCTGACCTTGGTCAGTCATGACTTGTCCCTCTATATCCAGCATATCCTCCTTTCTACAAACAGTTTCTTCTCAGAAATCCCTCCTCACTGACAAAATTTAACCCTTTGTAAGTTTTGGAGGCCCATTTTCACCTTTCATTCCCCATGATGGTTGCTTCACGAGTGAGATGAGACTTTTCTCAAAAACCTTAGCATCCTTTAAGGCCTTAAAAAAAAGTTTGGTGTGTTGTTTCCAATTTATCTGCAGAATGCCAGCTTTTAGAAAGGCTAATTTTAGGAATGGGGAGTCAATCCAAGCTCACTCCTTCAAGAGCTGAGTGTGTATATCTACACTGGACATAACTTCAGGAAGCAAATTTACATCATTCACTCCACTTTGATGCAGTTGTTAGAACATTTCCTGGAATTTCACTACTGTTCTTGAACCCCCAGTCACAGATATGTTTTAACCTTATGAGGACTGAAATATTTTTTCATATGGGCTGAGAAAGTTATTTTTTTCTACTTTTTAATACGTGAATCTATATTTAAACTACAATATCTGAGGCAAGCCTACCCATTTAACAGCAACTTGAATGGCACAAGGGTTCAGGAAAACAAAATTATTAAACTAAGGAAAAAGCCTCTTTTAATTTTGAGCAATTACCAGTCAGTGATAGGAAAAACCTCCCCTTTTTTTCCTCTATTAAAGTATGTGCCAGCTAAATATACCCCAAAAAACCCTCATCAGTACATTCAGGGAGAAGAGCTGCCACCATCTCATTTAGCAAGAGCAAGGGCACAGGCTCAGCTCTCTCTAATTACGCGTCACTCAGCGAGCCCGTGCACATCCCAGCGTGTTCCCATGTGACAGCAGTAAACATGGGCTGATGGAAACAGCTAATTTAGAAATTAGGCACCAAAAATAGAATCTTAATCTGCCACTCCAGCGAGTCTGACAGCAGAAGGGATCCATTAATCTGAAGTTTCCCAGAGCAGCCAATCTGGTCTCGACCAGGGGTGTGCGACAGGCAGGTTATGGATGAGGATCTCAGTGCTCCACCATTCACCACGCACTTCTGCACTTTGTTCTGCTTCAACTAGCTTGAGAAACAAAAATTTCCCTTCAATCTGATGCATTTAAGCTGAATATTTCTTCTCTTTTAGTGCAAATCTGTTTGCTGTCTGTCTCTGAACTCACTGGTGGATACTTCCATCACGAGTGATAGAATCAGCTTTGTATGGACTTTGTACGGCCCGAGCTCAGCAAGAGAAAGAGAAAACAAAATTTTTTCCTTCACTGCCATTATTTAACACTGAAAGAGTTCTGTAGTTTTGGATTTCTGCAGTGCAATAATTTTGACAGGAGTGGGCTCCAGCCCAAGGACAGGGCTGCACAAAGAATCACCTTCCTGCTGTGGCAGAGCCTTACTGTAGTAATTCCAGACAACAAATTCAGAGACTACCAGGAATGAGTGATCTTAAAACAGATGTATTGGTTTAATTAAACATGTCTTTGTTTGGTGAGGTGATGCTGTGTTTCAGTAACAGTGAATTCTTACTCCAAGAAAAAAATAAGGACACATCCTCTTTGGCAAAAACTGAGAATACACTCCTACAGTATACAGTCACTAACATTTAACTGTATCAATTTTATTGTTAAATTAATATTAAACTAATTCATGTTAAAGACACTGGTCAATAAAAATAACAAGTTCCTTTGCTGTTAATAAACATACCAGCATGTATAGTCCATGTATTAAAGAAATGTGTGCATGTATGTGTGTGCATATTTGCTATATATAAAAAATGGGGGGTTAATATATAAAACTATTTAAGAATCTATATAACAGTGAAGGGTATTTCAAAGTGATGACTCCATTATGTTGCTTCCTGCTTTTCTGAGGAAGCATGAAAGAGCAGTCTTCTTCCTCACCTGGGGATGAATAACTCTCCTCTTACTCACCTGCAGTTTCAATTGTTTCTCCTCTACAGCATGAAAACCTAGCACAGAAATAATTCTTTTTGATATCTGAGAGAGATGGCTTCCTGAGAAACAGAAAATTGATTCACAAGAAGATGCATTCATACTAGACCTGTAACAACATCTTGTTCCTGCACATCCTGAGCCCCAAACCTTGGCAACTGCAGACACACGAAGCAGAGGTGAACCCCATCAACTCCATCCCATCCTCTCTGCCCTTCCAGCACAGCCACACAGGCTCATAAAAGTTAGAACAGGCTTAATTGCAACCCAACACCACACACAGTGTTTTTCTTTCAATCCCTTTGCAAGTTTAGCCTAAATTCAATATGTTTCCACTGTAGGCTATGTTTACTGAAATAAAGCTACATTCAACTATGGGCAACCTGTCTTTGAACATATGCTGTAGGCAGCAATCTAGCAGAGAAATGGGCGACAAGCTGTGAGACTAAACTTTTATCATCGGCTCCATAAATCAAGATGAAAGCTATAGACTTCCTCCTGTGGACCTCATACAGCCTTGAGAAAGAAAGTTAAAATATTTAGATTGAAAGAACAAAATAATAGAAAGAGAAAAGAAAAACAACTCAAAGTGAAAATTAGTTGAAGCATTTGTCCAGTACTAAACAGAGGTCCAGTTCCCAAGAAAGCACATTTTTATATATTTTTTAAAGATATACTTGACATCAATTACTAATTAGTAAGATTAATGANTCATACAGCCTTGAGAAAGAAAGTTAAAATATTTAGATTGAAAGAACAAAATAATAGAAAGAGAAAAGAAAAACAACTCAAAGTGAAAATTAGTTGAAGCATTTGTCCAGTACTAAACAGAGGTCCAGTTCCCAAGAAAGCACATTTTTATATATTTTTTAAAGATATACTTGACATCAATTACTAATTAGTAAGATTAATGATGTCTGTGCCATTCAAAAGTGTTCTTTCTTCAGTCCCATTTATGTTGTTAGCACAGAATTCCCACTAATCCAACTGTACAGCAAGCTGTACCAGCACAGCTTTAGTGCAGCAAGTAAGAGAGTTTGCTTGGTAATTATCACTGGACAGCTAATTAAGCTGTTTAGAGCATATCATATAGGCAGGTAATAACACCTGAAGCCCCTGTAATAATAAATCCATCTAGATTCCATTAGGTTTCCAACATATATAAAATTATTGTAGAGAATGGGGTTATCAGTGATGTTTTTGTACTAATAATGAACACAAAGACACTGTCCTTTGTGATCTCTGGGAAGGATTTCAAAATTCCTCAACATCTGGTTAAAAGAGACTTTGCAATTCTATAGAGACCCCACCTGCAGAGCTGCCCCAGCCCTGGGGCCAGCACAGGAACGAGCTGGAGCTGCTGCACAGAGCCCAGAGGAGGCACCAGCATGAGCAGAGGGATGGAGCAGCTCTGCTGGGAGCAAAGGCTGCCAGAGCTGCCATTGTTCAGCCTGGAGAGGAGAAGCTTTGGGGTGACCTCAGTGGGGCCTTGCAGGGCCTGAAGGAGCTGCAGCAGAGATGGAGAGAGACAATTGCCAAGGGCTGGAGGGCCAGGAGCCAGGGAATGGCTTCCCAGTGCCAGAGGGCAGGGCTGGATGGGATCTTGGGAAGGAATTGTTCCCTGGGAGGGTGGGCAGGCCCTGGCACAGGGTGCCCAGAGAAGCTGTGGCTGCCCCTGGATCCCTGGCAGTGCCCAAGGCCAGGTTGGCCACTGGGGCTTGGAGCAGCCTGGGACAGTGGAAGGTGTCCCTGCCCATGGCAGGGNTTCAACTATGGGCAACCTGTCTTTGAACATATGCTGTAGGCAGCAATCTAGCAGAGAAATGGGCGACAAGCTGTGAGACTAAACTTTTATCATCGGCTCCATAAATCAAGATGAAAGCTATAGACTTCCTCCTGTGGACCTCATACAGCCTTGAGAAAGAAAGTTAAAATATTTAGATTGAAAGAACAAAATAATAGAAAGAGAAAAGAAAAACAACTCAAAGTGAAAATTAGTTGAAGCATTTGTCCAGTACTAAACAGAGGTCCAGTTCCCAAGAAAGCACATTTTTATATATTTTTTAAAGA
This sequence comes from Aleadryas rufinucha, assembly GCA_013397815.1. Taxonomy (NCBI): domain Eukaryota; kingdom Metazoa; phylum Chordata; class Aves; order Passeriformes; genus Aleadryas; species Aleadryas rufinucha. Next base: position 606,495 of record VZTH01016958.1, read on the forward strand.
TATACTTGACATCAATTACTAATTAGTAAGATTAATGATGTCTGTGCCATTCAAAAGTGTTCTTTCTTCAGTCCCATTTATGTTGTTAGCACAGAATTCCCACTAATCCAACTGTACAGCAAGCTGTACCAGCACAGCTTTAGTGCAGCAAGTAAGAGAGTTTGCTTGGTAATTATCACTGGACAGCTAATTAAGCTGTTTAGAGCATATCATNTCTTTCTTCAGTCCCATTTATGTTGTTAGCACAGAATTCCCACTAATCCAACTGTACAGCAAGCTGTACCAGCACAGCTTTAGTGCAGCAAGTAAGAGAGTTTGCTTGGTAATTATCACTGGACAGCTAATTAAGCTGTTTAGAGCATATCATATAGGCAGGTAATAACACCTGAAGCCCCTGTAATAATAAATCCATCTAGATTCCATTAGGTTTCCAACATATATAAAATTATTGTAGAGAATGGGGTTATCAGTGATGTTTTTGTACTAATAATGAACACAAAGACACTGTCCTTTGTGATCTCTGGGAAGGATTTCAAAATTCCTCAACATCTGGTTAAAAGAGACTTTGCAATTCTATAGAGACCCCACCTGCAGAGCTGCCCCAGCCCTGGGGCCAGCACAGGAACGAGCTGGAGCTGCTGCACAGAGCCCAGAGGAGGCACCAGCATGAGCAGAGGGATGGAGCAGCTCTGCTGGGAGCAAAGGCTGCCAGAGCTGCCATTGTTCAGCCTGGAGAGGAGAAGCTTTGGGGTGACCTCAGTGGGGCCTTGCAGGGCCTGAAGGAGCTGCAGGAGAGATGGAGAGAGACAATTGCCAAGGGCTGGAGGGCCAGGAGCCAGGGAATGGCTTCCCAGTGGCAGAGGGCAGGGCTGGATGGGATCTTGGGAAGGAATTGTTCCCTGGGAGGGTGGGCAGGCCCTGGCACAGGGTGCCCAGAGAAGCTGTGGCTGCCCCTGGATCCCTGGCAGTGCCCAAGGCCAGGTTGGCCACTGGGGCTTGGAGCAGCCTGGGACAGTGGAAGGTGTCCCTGCCCATGGCAGAGGTTTGGAATGAGCTGATGTTTAGGGTCCCTTCCCACCCAAACCATTCTATGACTCTGTACATTTTTTCCTACCATTTAAGCCATGCTGCCTTCCTGCATTGCATTACTTCTTTCATAACAGAAGAATAAAAGAAATAACCTTACATTGAGCACTAGCATCACATCTATAAGCGGCATGTAAAGGTAGGGCTTACACTTCAAAATAAATAAATGCATAAATAAATAATTCATCCCTAGGACAGAGATGTCCTCTGAAATCCACAGAGCAAAGCTCACCTCTAATAACTCCTCTTGCCCTGCATGCTCCAGTCCCATTGATCTCACCAGGGGATCCTCTCAAAGTGAGAGCTACTTATTAGAGCTGAGCTTCGATGTGCACATCTAAGAGGGAAATTTTGTCCTTCAGACATAACTATGATCAAGACATAAATTTAGACAAAAAGAAAACAGAAATATGTGAACCACTCCTGTATTTGCACAAGCAAAGTAGGTAACAAGACAGGCAATGTGAGTGCCTTGAAATGACCTTTACATCTCTGCACAGGCAAAACTGGGCACAGAAATGTGAAAAGCCATTCCTGTTGTACTAAAGGCAAATACCAAATTATGAAGTTCATTACTCCAAGCAGTAGAAAGAGAAATTACTACAATAATTTTGCCCTTATTTTTTATCTGCTAGTTGTCATGTCCTCTTCTACTCTCTCTAGTACTGATTTTTATTTAATCCTCCCAGTCTTGGCAATAATGAACCTCAAGAAGTCAACAGGAACCTTCATACTTACCACATTGTCTTGTAAAGACATCAAATGAAAAAGAGCTGTAATATCTTTCTGACTTCCATTCCTGCCAACATGGCTATGACAGAACACACATTTCAGAGAGCTCCTGTATATTTCTTTGTTCTTTGAGTTTGAGCTTCCTCATTCAGAGCTATTTAACATAACCATCTCAGACTAATAGTAAAATGCTCAAAAGCTAAGTACAAAATATCACAACATTAATATTTCTGCCCTTTCAGAGCATTATGTAAGATTTTTTTATCTCCTGATATGACACCTGATATGACACCTGATACAGCCAGGACACGCCAAAACTATTCCTATTATATAAAAACGCAAATTTTCCTTATTTCATTTAAAGACAAGACATTTTCCAAATTCAAATTAATATGCACACACATTGTATCCTCTCTGACACAAATTTATGCAAGATGCTATTTAGGGTGTGCCTTTTTACCTACCTACAAATTCTCCTATCAGCAGATAAAAGAGATTTATTGTCATATTCCCATTTTATCTTCTAACATCTGCCTCGTGGGAAAGCATAAAAGAGACAGGTGACCCCCTGGTTGGGGGTTTGGTTCAGTGCTTAGTAATTCCCTGAGACAAATCCTACTTAAGAAGCAACATTCTTGTTTCTTTTTTTGTTAGATTTAAATATTTGACACCACATTTAGAGCTACAGAAAGTTGATTTACCTGTCAAAAATTTTAGAAAAAAAAGCAAGTGTTTCTAAAATTCACTCCAGATATTTGAGTTTAATTTAAAACCTTTGTATTGAAATAAAATGGGCAGATGTCTTGCTAATCCTGGTGTGCCAGGGCACGGTGTGTTGCTGAGGTGAGGAATGCAGAGATTCCGGATGCTGGGCATTTGTGGGAATGAGGGTGTGCAGAACCAGAATATTTAACACTCCAGAATTTGCAGACAGAAAATTTCAGACTTCAATCTTCAAGCAGCTGGACTCTAAACACTGGGAATCCAGGAGGGGATGCTCTGTTCCACAGCCCTGAGCCACCCCACACTGTGCTGGTGCTGGTGCTGGTGCTGTCACACGGGCACCGTGACCATGGGAGCAGTTTCACAGGTTTGGAGATCAAGTGACAGTGCCTGGGAGTGCTCCCCAGCACTCCTCAACTTGTCACTGCAGATACAGCCTCTACCTCTCCTCAGAGAGGGACTTTTGGGGAAACTTCACGGGGCACCAAAGGACACCAAGAATAAGTGCAGGAGTGAGGTCACAAAGCTCTGAAAGATGTTCTGCTGTTCTTCCTTTCATCACCATGAACCTGGTACCCTTGGCAGGTACAGCTCTCTCCTGTCTTTGCCAGCTGACAGTTGGGGAAAAAAAAGAGAGACCTTATCTCCTACTGATGTTTCCCAGCTGTCATCCAGCTGGAAAAACCCTGCCTTCACAAAATAAATTCAGTAAAACACAGTTTTTGGTGGCCTTGATAAAATGCCTATGCTGGTTGTGCTTCTCCTCAGGCCACTGCCTCTGGGAGATGGAAATGCAGGGCTCTGCTGGCCTTGTGCTCACAGAACAGCTCCAGATCTATTGCTCCAGTGGAGGAATGAATCTGAAGAGAGGAGCAAATTGTGGCCGTGGCCTGACTGGATGTCACTGTCTCGGGGGGAAGGGGGGTGGTGTCACAGCAGAAATAGAGCAGTGAACACACACAGGGAAGTCCAAATGATCCAGGCTAAAACAGTCCAAATCCTACAGCAGATCTGAGATCTCTGGTTTTTCAAAGCAGATCTCAGTAAATCTCTGAGAGGCCACTGAACATACAAACAGCAAATCTCCGCTAGAGCCACACAGGAAAATGTAAATAGTAAATGATATAGTAAAATGTCATCGTGGAGCATTTTGAAGTATTTTTAGCTTTTAGTGCTGGAAATCAAAAACTCCAGCCCTCTGTGTTCTCAGGAAGAGAACTAAAAGCAGATTTAAATGCAGATAAAGCAAAGGTAACACCTGCTGTTACATGCTCAATTACTTGAGAGAAAGGTGACGCCTACATTAGAGACAAGGAAACATTGACTGTACCGGTCTTGTAATTGTTATGAGTGCACAAGAATTACACAGCCCAACCAGAACAGCAGGAGGGGAAAACCTGCTATTTTATTTGATAAAAAGCTTAATGTTTATTAAAATTATATAGATCTTTATTTTAATTATTTATCATTTCCTTCAAATTGTCGTCTTCCTGGATTTATAATTTTGCATTTCTCTAACCCATTTGAAAAGGATGATTTACGAAACAAGGTGTCTCAGGTGGAGGAAAAGAAAGGAAAATAAAACAATTTTGGACAAAACAAGAGATACAAAACCTGAAAACAGTAACATGATTCATCTGAACCAAGCTCTCATATCCTCCACTCTGGTTTATGACTCCAGATGCTGCCTTGACCACCTGGCCTCCTCATTTGTCTGTTTTGGGCCCTAACAAGATATATCAACATTTTGCTTGGGATTCTATTAAAACTTAATGTTTGAATGTTTTCCAGCTGGGATGAGACACATTCTTAAAGCTACATAACGCATTTAACAAATCACATTACTTGGCTGAAATTATGTTACTCTGGAGGATCATTAATTCTATACTATTATTACTTAAGCTGGAGAGGACCTTATTAGGTTCTGGAGTGCCAGGAGCCAGGGAATGGCTTCCCAGTGCCAGAGGGCAGGGCTGGATGGGATCTTGGGAAGGAATTGTTCCCTGGGAGGGTGGGGAGGCCCTGGCACAGGGTGCCCAGAGAAGCTGTGGCTGCCCCTGGATCCCTGGCAGTGCCCAAGGCCAGGTTGGCCACTGGGGCTTGGAGCAGCCTGGGACAGTGGAAGGTGTCCCTGCCCATGGCAGGGGGTGGGGCTGGGTGAGTTTTAAAGTCCCTTCAAACCCAAACCACTCAGTGAGTCTGTGATGCTGATGACAGTAGGGTCCACACTGAGGCAGTTTCATCAACTCCACATAACACCTTTTTTGTCTTTACCCGTTATCTCCATCCACACTTGCACCGTCCACTGGTGCTGATTCTCTCTACTCCACTCTTGGCTCTCTCACCCCACCTGAAATGTAGGACATCACACATGCATTCTTTCAGGATAATTTCTACTCTAAAAGACGTGGTTTTGGTTGTGACTGTAATTTTGAATAATTATAGTAATTCGTGTATATCCTGATACATCAAGCCACTGGATGCTGGGTTGTGCTTGGTCTGAATTTTATTCTGGCTCCCGTCACAGCTTTTTTGAATTGTAACCCGTGTGACACATTAAGGGTATGGCTTAATCATGCCAGGACCACTTCACCAGAGACCTGCATTGCCTGGGTCTGTGAGGAAGGTATTGAAGTGGTGTGGGAGGTATTAAAACCTTCTTCCCACAGCTCTTCCTGTGGGGGGAGTGTGCTCCCCCCCACAGCCACTGCCCTCTCTCTTCTCAAGGACTGTCCCTAGCTCAGCACTGCTGGGGACAGGTCAGCCAGGCTTTCTGGTGTCATCTATCCTCTCCTGAGACAACCCACAAATGGGAGTTTAATTCTCTTGCTATTTTGATAATATTTGAAACTTTATTTTGGCAGCCATTAAACCCAGTAAGGAGCAGTCTGTGTTTATAAAATATTGGTATGCACATAATCACCAAGACGAAAGCAGCCTCTCTGCTGAACACGGCACTGCAAGTGACAAGTCTTTTTAAAAATTAAACTCTTTTCTCCACACAATCCACACAGAAAACTCAGATCAACAATAAATACTTTAGAGTCAAATGTAGAGCCAACATGGATAGTCCACTGTGCACTGCAAAAATGAAGCCAGGAGAGCAAATAAAAACAGTACTTCAAATTACCATAAAGAGGAAAAGGTTTGGTTTTTTTTAAATAGTAGAAAAGTTGATATGATAACCACACTCCCTAGGGATGGTAAGAAAGCACGAGTGACGCAGAAAGGCCCCTCCTACTTGTTATAGAATTGAAGTATAGATATAAAACCTCTTGAGAATCCAGGTAACGGGCACAACCATCACCCACCCCACCTCCCAGTTTGCCATTCTCCTTCTCCTCTCCTGCCCCATATTCAGGGGAATAAATAATACACTTAAACATGCAAACACTTCTGTTCACTCTGAGTGGACACCTAAAACGTGCCAAAGAGGTTCCCAAGACAAACACACCCTTCCCCACAAACTACCAAGCCCTGGACTGTGGAAAATACTTTTTGAGTGCATTCTGTCCTGCTCTTCTCCTCAGGCACAAACAGCTTCCCATGAAAGCACAGCGCAGTTATTACACCTTATCTCAGAAGAAAAGCCAACTTATCTATAGGCAATGCTGGGTGGGTTATTTCATTATATTCATATTTATGCATTTGAAAACTCCATGCAGTGCATAGGTCAGGCTCAGCAAAGTCTTGGCTGCAGAGTAACAGCAGCAGGACCCTCACTGGGACTCTAATTGCTGGCAGAACTCCTCGGCTCTCTTTCATATGTGCAGTGTGGGGATATTTTCTTACTTAAATGCTGCCTTGCCTTTTGATCCTGTTCCTGCTGATGTTGCTGAGTGATAATGATCTGTGCATCTGGACTATTGATAGATATAAAAATTAATAGCACAGTTAAAGCTAGTTGGGAACTTTTATTTACTTTGACCTAAATTACCAGAACAACGGAAATTTCAATGTGACTAAAAGGCAAGAAATTTAAAGGCAGTTTTTAAAATTACCTACAGTTAAATTTTCAAGCACAAAAAATCTATTGAAACAAACAGACTGATAAGATTTAAAATAATACCAGACATGCAGCTCACTTCTGAAAAGAGCTTTTCCAATTATACCCACTATGGTGCTGCTACAAACATTTTCTATTGCAGCACCACTTTCTCTCCGCTTGTATGGAGGAAATACTTGGATTTTACTGAATTTGTCTTAGATCAGTACGAAAACCAATAAAAAAAGCTACTACACAGGTCATTATTTTTCTGCAATTAACTTTCTCTATTCACTCAGATAATCACTAAATGAATACCTAACAGGAATTTAAATAAAACACTAAGTTTGGGCCACTGCAGAAAATACGACAAGAGACAATGTCTAAGACACACAAGATGGACCAAAGATGAGACATAAAAAAGTGGCATAGAGGTCACTTTCACATGTGATTATGCATTTTATTATATTCTATATGCACCTAGAAAGTTTCCCCATTGAGATTCAATCCCGTCACTCCCAGCCATGCCCTTGCAGCAGCCCCCAAGATAAGCAGAGGCTTAGGAAGGACAAACATTATATTAGAGGACATATTAGATCATCACATGACTATTTATCTGCAAATCAATTGCAATAAACTCAATAAATGTAATTACAGCAAATTCTGCAATATCTATCTCCTCACTGTGCAGTATTATTTTGCAATCAAAAAAGTCCTGATAAAATCAGGTTTGTACAAGTATAATCTGCACTGACAAAATGGTACAAATGGTACAAGCATGAAATCCTTGGGAGAAATGAATGCTGACCTGGAGAATTTAATGTTGGCAGAAGAAGGAGGTCATTTCAGAAGGAAAATTTTATGAATCCCAGGTAAGCAAGTAACAGATAACAAGCTGATTACTGCAGTTTCACACTCAGAGACTGATGGAAAGCAGAAAGATAATGATTTGATTTCAAGACATCTCAATTTAAGCACAAATCAATGAAAACAGAAAAAGAAAATATTTAAAATGCACGTAATCACATCACTTTATTAAGTGAAATGTTCCATTGGTTAAAAGTTTGATGGTCTTATCTACC
>VZTH01016958.1:614563-638078 GCA_013397815.1 Aleadryas rufinucha
TACCCCCTGAAGTCATCCCTTTTCCAGGCTGAAAAATCCTGTTTAATTTAATGTCCCATATACAGAACATGTCCCATATTTGATTATCCCTGGTGGGATTATTTCTTTTTTGGGAAAATCTAAATTCTTTGGGCACACAAAGACACAGACACTACTACTCTAAATCCCTGGAATAACACTATATCTGCCAACTGAATGTACCTTAAGTGAGCCCTTAGCTGTTTTAAGCCGGATGAGTTGGGCGTGGAGAGCACTGAAGTCACAACAACCTGGACAGAACAAATGCAATTGTGCTGAGAGTGGCCCAGCCTGACTCCCTCCAAGTTTCCCAGAGCACAAAGCAGGCTCTCCAGCCCACCCACAATGCCAAGCACTGCTATCAAACTGTGCAGGAGATAAATCCTACCAGCTAAGCACAGAAATAAATGACATATCAGAACTGTTAAGCTCCACAGCTGTGAGAGTGGTGCTTTTAAAATGAAGCACATAAACCATCCTGGAGAGGTGTTTGATAATGATCCCACAGTCACAGTCCAAAAGGCTGCCTGCTCTACAGAACCTTCTGGGGACTTGCATAATGCTTTCCTCAGCTTTAGGGTCCCTGTTAGGCTCAGGATTACAGCTGCTCAGGCCAGGACACGTGGAGAAAGCAGAACAGTTTAAGAATCTTTATGTTAAAGCTGAAGGCTGCCAGCAATAGGCAAATTTTAAAGTAAAAATTAACCTGAAATTTTAATTTCGGATTTAAGCATCTGAACCCTGCTTGTGTGTGGTTAAAAGTCACCTGTGCTGGTTTGTAATCATCATTAGGCACTGCCCTACTGGGCTGACCTGAACATTCAAATCATGGGAATCTATTTGGAAGGATGATTGATGTCAATCTTTTAAATAGACGCCTCATGCACATAGGGATTGAAAGAAAATGAAATAAAAGCTTGATGGTGAGCTGCCTGTTCAGCTTCCCATGCTTATTTTTTTTTTCCTGAAAGGTCAGATAATTGAAAATTGCAATTTACCTGTCTTGGAAAAAAAACCCAGAAGAAAACAGGAGCTGTGATACAGACTTACTAATAGAACAGCCGAGACACGTAGTTAGACTGTGCTTACCTCATCTGCATTGTTTTCATTTACTTAATTTCAATTAGATTGCAAATTATACAGGGATTAAGGTGTTTCTGCTGTGTGACCTATTCAATTTTGCAGTCAATTGATTTCTACTTATTTAGTAAGTGTTTGGACATTAGCTGCCATGGCAGTTAGATTTGCACTTGGAGTCAACTCTCCAGCATGGCAAGATGCTCACAAGTTTTGTTCCTCAAGAACATGATGGAGGAAATAATAAGGTGCAGGAAAGGACCTGGATGAAGATCACCTATAACAGGGTTTAAGTCACCAGTGGAATAGTTAAGCAAAAGCAAACACTGTAGAAACCTCAGAAACCCCAACAGACCCCTGTGCTTTCATTTCTAATTCACCCACTGTGATTTATTCTACGAGAGGCTCTAAACCAAAATGCTCAGTCCATAAACAAATCACCAGGGTGGCAGCTTGATGGACCAACTAGGGAAAGGTAATTTTTAAAAAAATTTGCTTTTGTTTGCTTTGGACATTGTGTGCAGAAGTCGTGAAGTGGAGTGCAGATTGCTGCAGTCAGGGGATGGGGAATGAGAACGCACACCAACATCTGGGCACGGCTTTGGCAACCCGTAGATTTATCAGCTGGTTAGAAATAAAAGATGAAGACACAAGTGCCCGTTGGTTCACTGAAAAGCTGTTCCAATGCTAATATAATGGAACTATTATTTCTAAGAAATTTGATTAAATGTAATATTGCACTTCTACAGCCTCACTTTTCTGTCTGCAGTCTCGCTGGGAAGAATAATCTGCTGTAATAGTATCAATCTCGGTAGATAAGACCATCAAACTTTTAACCAATGGAACATTTCACTTAATAAAGTGATGTGATTATGTGCCTTTTAAATATTTTCTTTTTCTGTTTTCATTGATTTGTGCTTAAATTGAGATGTCTTGAAATCAAATCATTATCTTTCTGCTCTCCATCAGTCTCTAAGTGTGAAACTGAAGTAATCAGCTTGTTATCTGTTACTTGCTTACCTGGGATTCATAAAGTTCTCCTTCTGCAAGGACCTCCTTCTTCTGCCAACATTAAATTCTCCAGGTCAGCATTCATTTCTCCCAAGGATTTCATGCTTGTAGGACATGTTAACAAAAGCACTTTGCTTAACTCAGAGTCATCCTTCCACTCCATCAGGGTCTTAAGATGAAAATGTGTCTTCACTTTCAGCATTTTTCTTCAAAAATACTGGTGTGAAAACACTACTGAGGCAGAGTTTCAAAGAGAGCAGGGGAAAGTGTTAACTGCTCGAGCAAAGGGGAGGAGAGAGGGAGAAGGCTGGCTCAGAGTTGTGCAAGCTGGAAAAGGAAATTCCAGGGGAAAGGGAGATGGAAGGTCATGACAACAGTTTTCAAATATAGTATTCTGCTGCAGACAAGACCAGAGATTACTTATGTATCTGGTCAATATAACAGCAAGAGGATTAGGCTGCAGCAAGGAAGGTCTAGGTTAGATATCAAGAAAAATGTTCAAGTTACTGAAGTACCAAAGAAGTTCACTGAAGCAGTTTAGTCTCTGTCAGTAGATCTTTAGCAGCTAAACATGCAACTGTCAGAAATGACAGAGTTCATCTTGATTTTCACAAGGGACAGAAATAATGAATGGCCTTCTGGGTGTTTGATCATATGAGAACCTACACAATATTAAACTCCTCTGCTGCACATTCCTAAAAACCCTGAGGGAAATTTCTTTCTTAGGCAAGGGGATTTTAAGAAAGGGACCTAGAATGATTCTAACATTTTTAAAACTAGATGTAGTGAAAAGAGGTTCCCTGCTGGCAAGCCAGAGACCTTGATTTGTTATTGGCAGAGATGTCACAAGTGAGTGGGACTACACTGGGACAGGTACAGTCAGTAAGCACTCTCCTTCTCTTTGCATCTTATCATGCTGGAAGGCTAAGTTTCTGCTGACTTTTCACTTCATCAGTGATGAGAAGCTGATAATGTCATTAGCATAATTAATAAAGAAGTTAAGAGGGATTCTGGATATTCCGATGAAATGTTGAGAGCGTTCAGTGGGACATCAGTGCCTAGAACACGATGTGTATCTACAGATGTGTAGGGAGAAGATGCTTCAAGATCTGCTGTCAGACTTCAGTGCTGTGCAGAAGGAATATGACCAGAGGAAGTGCATCCTTACTCAAGAGCAGTTACACCCGAGTCTCACTCAGGAAGCAAGATCAGCTGTACTCCAGCTGCTGGCATATTGTTCATAACATTGTAAGGGAAAGAAAACCTGGCAGCTCATCCCCTTTTGTGCCTCTGCAATTGCAGTTTTCAGCATGCAGGGAGTTTGGTGGCACCAGCTGCATTCCTTGTGTCTCCCCCTGGCAGCAGTGGCCACACAGAAGGATTTGATGTCCATTTGTCATGGACATCCAGTCCCCAGTATGGCCAGGACAGGGCAGGACAGGGGAGTACTGCTGGCACTGCCTCAACCATTTGAAGTGCAACACAGCCAGAACCTGCCAGATCTTCTCCAAAAGCCTATTGCAGGTTTGGGTTTTTTTTTTAATTTTGTCCAAGTAGAAATTTTTCTATTCCACGAGGACTTGAATCCTTCCTTTACCCAGCCCAACTGTCCAACTCAGAACTATTGTGGTATTTTTTGCCAAAAGCCATCAGGAAAACCCTCGCTGGCAACTGCAAGAGGCATTTTTTAAGTCAACGTTTCTGCTTGCTGAACATGTCTGATGTTAACTCAATTTGCATTGTTCTTGTTTAGCCTTGCTGTTTAGGGGGTTGTTCTAACCTGCTCTGTGGATTGAGGGGACATGTTTGCCACAAAGTGTTCCAAGAAAAAACTGCTCCAGATTAGTATTCTGGGCCACAGCTTTTATTTATTTTTTTGCTTACTGAGTTTGCAAAGCATAGAAATAGCAATCCCCCACTGTTTCCATCATGTTTACTTTCTTGTTATATATGTTTGCTCTGGTTTAGGGTTTTTCCTTTTGATTCTTGTTTTATTTTTAAGAGTCAGGGCACAGTTTCTTAAAAGAAAAGCAATCAAACAGGGGCACAGATACTGCTCTGAAGATTAACAGATAATGAAGAGTATGTTTGTGTAAAGGACATGTTTTAATGGGCCTCATCCTAAAAAACACCGCTGTCAATACGAATACATCCAGCTTATCCATGGAAATCAGTACTTAATAGGAAAGGGATCTGAAAGGCAGCAGCTGATTCCACTGTTCTTGTTAAGTGCCTTAAAAGTGATCTAAAGGAATTATGAGCAATTTACTCATGAAATACCAGAATGCAGCAATAGTGCTTCTAAGTGAGTACTTATGAAGAAAAACAAAGCAGAATGATTTAACAGGAAGGCCTTTGAGAAGAGTGTTGGAGGGAAAAGCATAAGTAAATCAAGAAGCTCCCATATAACAAGCAGCAAAGAAAGAAAATAAGGCAGTGAAGAAACGAAAGTAAAAACATTCAAGAAATATATTCAAATATTCAAGTTGATACCCTTTTCTCCCCCAAGCCTTGTTCCACGACAAATATCCCCATCATCCTTTCAGCTAGGAAATCATTCTTTGGATGCAGACCAAGAGGTGCAATGAGTCAAACAGAAACAGTCAGGAAAGAGAAAAAAAAATACTGAAAAATACAGTGGCTTTGCATAATGCATATCCACAGTCAGCAAAGTGGTCATTGATTTCTAACCCAAAAGGTAAACATAAATAAATAAAGATCTAAAATAGTTTCTCTTACTCAAAGACAAGTTAAATATAAATAGAACAAATATATTATTATTACTACTCTGACTCCGAGTACCAGAAATGATACAGTAACTTCAGTGAGTCTTCCTCATTATGAACAGACCTTGAAAATAGCAATGAACCACAAAACTCTGGATCTCCTGGGCCTCTGCCCAAGAGCAGCAATACTTATTAGCCCAGTGATCCGGGTTCTTTGCCTGATAGGTGAGGCACATGATCCATGCTGGATTCCCAGATGCTCCCACATCCACACTGCCTCTCCACACAAGACATCCTGAGGAGCTGTACGGGAGAAGAGGCACAGGGCTCATGTGCCGAGACAAAACACACTTTTAGGGGTTACCCTGTAGAAAGCCGGGCTCTCTGAGTACACCCTGTTCTTACAGGAACAGTCTCCCTCTCCACTGCAACTGCAGCATGAGAACTCAGGCTCAAGCCACCTCCAACCCTACAAGCTTAAACTTGGGCAGAACCATCGAATCACTTAGGCTGGAGAAGGTCTCTAACATCACTAAGTCCAACAATCAACCCAGCCCCACTGCCATGCTCACCACTGAACCATGTCCTCGAGTATCCACATGCTTTGTGATCACTGCCAGGGATGGGCACTCCAAACCTCCCGGTGCAGCCCCTGCCAAGGCCTGAGCACCCTTTCCATGCAGAAATTCCTGCTCATGTCCACCCTGAGCCTCCCCTGGCCCAGCCTGAGGCCGTTCCCTCTCCTCCTGTCCCTGTTCCCTGCCAGCACAGCCCGACCCCCCCCGGCTGCCCCCTCCTGTCAGGGAGTTGTGCAGAGCCACAAGGTCCCCCCTGAGCCTCCTTTTCTCCAGGCTGAGCCCCTTTCCCAGCTCCCTCAGCCCCTGCTGGGGCTCCAGCCCCTTCCCAGCTCCGTTCCCTTCCCTGGGAAAGAGAGACTCTCAAGGTCTCTCTTGTCATGAGGGTCTCAACACTGACCCCAGAATTCGAGGTGTGGCCTCAGAAGTGCCAGCACAGGGGACAGGCACTGCCCTGGTCCTGATTACCTAAGGTAAGAGTGGAACAGTAAAAGGCTCTAAACACTGGTAAGAATAGAAAATAAAGGCAATGATGAAAGCCAATAGGAAATGAAAGCAGAAGTGTAGGAGTGATTGATACAGCGTGTGTCAATGCGCAGATGGGACACAGCACTCATGCACAGGTCACTTCCTTGGAAACCAGGGCCATGATAGGGACGTGGACAAGTATATCAAACCCAGCTTTCCTTTCAGGAGCTGGGACACCAGCAACAGTGTGAGTGAGAGATGGGCTTTAGCTGGAGCAGCTCTGCAGAAACCTGTGGTGGTGGCTGTGCCACCTCCCTCAGAGCCCTCAGGACATGCCCATCCCTGCCGGGCTCACACTGGCACTGCTATGGGGACATTTCTGCTCCTCCTGCTCTTTGGAGGCTGTTTTTCCATCATGAGCAGAGCAGACACGCTGCTGCTAGCAGGCTGTAACCTTTCATATAAAATCATTTTACTGGCTAAACATGAGTTTTCTGCTCCTTAACAAAATCGGTGCAGCTTGCGAGCAGGGCAGGGCGATTCCTTGCCAGGTGGCCCCACAAATGGAAGAATGAGCCCTGGATGAAAGCAAACAGCTAAACGGCCCCTGGAGAATCCCAAGCACTTCAAAAGGCAGGAGCACTGGCACAGGCATCAGCAATTCACTGTGAGCCATTCGGTCCTGAGCGATCCCAGCGAGACAGTCCCACCCCGCAGTCAATGTGGATCTTTGCCTTCAAACGGCACATGAATTTACACAACGTGAATCCTCCGAATTTCACACCATTTCCCGATGCTGCTGGGGCTGCCCGAGGCCGCCCCGCGTCAGGCTGCAGCCGTCCCTGGTAGCTGCAGCACACGGACAAGGCTGGCTCCTTCGTAAGGAGCGAGCCCCAAACACAGGGGGTGAAAAAGCGTCCGCAGAGGCAAAGGATGACAGAGCGGTCTTTGTTCCTCTTTATTCCGAGATCTTTTTATTCCGAAAGCCGAGGACCAAATACCGATGGGTAATCAGAATCTGAGGGTCTTATGCGGGGTGGAGCAAAGGGAAACAGCCAGTGGAGATCCACTTAGGGGAAGGATTCCACAGTACAAAAACCAATGGGGATAATAAGGAGGAGGGAACCAGGTCAGGGAGCCAATAGGGCACAGAATATAGAAGAGAATTCTAGAAATGCTGCATATTAACCGGGAGAGATGAATAAGCATGAACTCATGCAGATACTGGGTGCAAGGGGCTGAGCCTTAGACCTTGGTGCTTGTCCACCAGGACTCTGGATTTTGGTCTGCCTTTAAGACAGCCACATGCACTGCAACATTTTCCCAGTAGTTTTATCTGCTTGGTTCATGCTTTATCCATGTGCTTTCACTATTAATACTATCCTACCTGTCATTATGTGTGATTTTGTTTGCCACATGATTTCTTATAATCCAAGTAAAAAATTGCAATAAAACACGACATCTTTTCACATTCTACTCTCATTTCATAATTTGTATTAATAAAACTGTACAAATATAACTCATTTTGCATAGCACCAAGACTGTGGGCAGCCTCCTACTAAAAAAAAACACCCCAAAAGTGTCCCACAATCAGAAGAACATTTCAAAGTATAAAAGAGACTGAGCTAATTAAAAAAAAAAAAAAGCCTACATTAGTTATGTGCAAAACTTAACAAGTAAAATGCTCAGATCTCACAATATATATCTAATATAAAGCATCTAATACATGAAAAAAAAATCAACACATCATCCTAATTTACCCGTATGAACATTTCATAACTAAAGCTGGTTTGATAAATATTAATATTCAATTTCCTTTCACTTACTAAAATGTCAAAAACCTACAAGACAGCAATTTTATGTAAAGTGCAAGAAGTTAATATTCCCTCATACAGGGAAATCAGAAAATTATATTGAGTGAGGCTTCTTTAAACAAAAAGATAAATTTAAAATATTGTAACTTCTGATTTATTTGTTGGTTTTATACTGGAAGGATTAATAAATCTTAAAAAAACTTAAGATGTGTAAGTATAACATCAGGTTAAAATATCAAATAAGTCATTTTAATAATGATTATATATTCCCATCCTGTGAGTAAGAAAAGGATTTTTCTTTCCGTGTAGTTGATCCGTCCTTTTACTTGGAAAAAACTTTGTTAAAAGGAAAAATTTCCCAGCTGTGGATTCTGCCTCTCAGGTTTGTTTCTTAAATCCCAGCTGCCAGGAACTCCGAATGATAGGTTTATGTGAAGACACAGCAGTTTCACTTGCATCAGTGGATCATTGTTTTTCACAACTCTCGTTCTCACACGCTGTTGAAAGGAAGCAGCGAGAGGCTGCTGATGTTATTTTCCAAAGTAAAGGTCTGTGTGAGTGCCAGTTGCTGACCCTTAGGGCCTCTCTCCTCCCCACCAGCATGTGCTGCTCCTCAGAGCCATTATTTGGCTTGAGAAGCCCCTTAGCCAGGGTGTGGATTTTTGAGCCACATAAATATATTGTGTTCTCCAGGAGAGACTGCAGAGCACTCAGACAGGCTTCAGCTCTGCAGCCACCTAAATGATCTAGCACTTAGCAGTTTTATTTTTCTTGTTTAACAAAAACGATCCCTGGCTAGTGTAGCATGAATAACCTTCCTCAGGATAGTTTAAAGGCACACTGTAATAAAGCATGCATCCTACTGCAATGATTACAATGTCATCTACTCCATTTCTGCATGAACAGCCTAAATTGTAAGTTATTACAGCATTGCTTGCAACGTGCTGGGTTTTTTTTGAACTAAGAACACTCACATGCTTAGGGGGTAGACACAGGAAAAGACTGCAGAGTAGAGGTCAGTTAGGACAAACCCAGGTGGCAACTGCAGTTTTTGCATTTCAGCATTTCAGTATCTCCATCTTTGTGCAGTCTGCTGCTCCAAAAGGCTTGGAGACACCTTTCCATCAATCCACTGCTTCTGTGGTTTTGTTGTTGTAGTTTTTATATTTTTAATATTCTAAGCCAAAGCCAGGAGCTGGAATTTGATGGTCCTTGTGGGTCCCTTCCAACTCAGGATATTCCATGATTCTATGATTTACATTTGAAATTTAAACTTGACATATAATATTCATTCAATTCAAAAAGTGGCATTGAATGAAAAATCGTAGAATCACAGAACCATGGAATGGGTTGGGTTGGGAGGGACCCTAAAGCCCATCCAGTGCCACCCCTGCCATGGCAGGGACACCTTCCACTGTCCCAGGCTGCTCCAAGCCCCAGTGGCCAACCTGGCCTTGGGCACTGCCAGGGATCCAGGGGCAGCCACAGCTTCTCTGGGAATTCTATTCCAGAGCCTCACCACCTTCACAGAGAAGAATCCAGTGCTTCAATCAAAGTCTTTTAAAAAGGGGGTGCTATAAAATACTGGAATACTTTTCTTCTTTTCTTCTGGAAGACATTCTTTCAAAAGTTCTTGATCAGCACTCACTGCAATGTTTTCATGGCTATTTCCAAAAGACAAAGGGCTTGCTCCAAACAGAATTCTGTGAGAGGGCCCTGAATTGAGCCAACTGCACTCAGCACAGGCCATACACATTCACAGAGGCTCCCCTCCTTGTGCTGCATTCTGCCTGCATCCCTGACATGTCAGTCCTAGTCACTAAATGCCCAAGAATTACATGGTTCCCTGCTGTGCAACCTTTTCAATGTTCAATGCCCAACAACAGTGGATTTTTTTTCAGTTTATGTCCAAGGTGTTCTGTGATGGGCAAACATTCCTGGAAGTGAGGAGAAGCACTTGATGAATGCAGTCTCTTACAGAACATACTGATGAAAATCAACCTCCACATCATAATTTAACAATAACTACACCCCTTCAGACACAGAATATCAAGCTGCAGAGAATGATGCTCACTGTTGGTTTAAAAACAGTATCTATTCAATGCCCAGTTTCAGACAGGTCTGCACATCTCCCTTTGCATGCAGGATGTTATCACCATGTGCACATAACTCCTAATTTAGGCACAGACATATTTAGATACCAACATCTGGATAGGAGAGCAATAGTATTAGGCAATTCCTTTGATCTGGCACACATATTAAATGTATCTAAACTGCATGTTTGTTATGAAAGGCAGCATTTTATGCAGCTCAAAGTATGTTTACATGATTTAACGTCCGTTAACTTCTCATTCTGCAATTAAACTGCCAGGACAGTAGTGCCAATAAGGCCATGGCAATGCTCACAGCTCAGTGTCAATGTGCTAAATATAGGAAATTTCTTTGGATGGGGTTACTTTGGGGAATGATCACACCATTATTTTTTCTATACTAGTATTTTCGCAATTGGCAAGTGAGCCCTGTATTCCCTCAAAGCCCTTGCTGCAGATTCAGCACAAACTAAGCATTAAAATCGTATCTCCAAGATGACTGAGATGCAGCACTCAGACACAGAATATCCATTATTCCATGCTGTTCTAGGCCAATTGCTTTCTGAAGGACTCCAAGGTGAAAGGACCACAATGGCATAATGGTCTTCAATTTAGAGTGCTTTAAACATTCAACAATTTCTATGTTGCTGCATTTTTCAGCAGTGGTAAGAAACATTAATAAAAAAATATTAAATTCTATGTCCGTGTTCATTTCTTGGAAAGACTGAATAACTTTCAGGCATTTCAGCACTTAAAATGTAGCACTTGCTTTATTTAAATTTGGTTTTGTGGGTGAGTCACATTATCATGAAAGAGGTGAAATAGCCCTGAATTGACCAAGGGACATTTGTAAAATGCTTTTCACAGACACTGCAGGGAGCTGATCATTAGCTGTGGCATAGCTGTGTCTCTATCACAGGTGGGAATGGGACCCATGTGGAAATCACCCTTCACTGTGCAGTGGTTTTCCCCTAAGCTTTTCAGTAGTTCCATGGAAATTACCTGGTAAGAGACCACATGATTAACACTCAAAAGTAAGATTTGAGAAAAAAACACCCAGCGCATGCCAAGGTGACAATACAGAAACTGTGAGACAGAAACCTGATTGGAAAGCTCTCCATACAAGGAACAATTTCAGTCCTTTTCACAATTTAAATCACAAAGTTTGTCTGAATAAGGACCATATATGGAGGACTATATATGTTAAATCCAGAAGGCAACTATGAATACAATTGTCTAAATAGGAATGTCAAGTCTAGTTAGTCCAGAGCTTTTGGGAAAACTTATTTTTGTTTTCCCTTTACTATGAAAAGTGAAACATTAGCTGACAAGAAATAGTGTGAAACAAAGCAATGATACAGTGCTGTGTGATTTAATTCCACACAGCCTCCAGCTCAACTCCCAGAAGCACTTCCCCAGAATGCTTATTTGTCACGGAGGCAGAGTGGGAATCTCTCTAAACTATTTCAAAAGTGTGCCCTGCCCTCGGCCAGGACACCCTCATAAGGATGAGAACTCATGGAATTTTCACAAATTGGCCGGAGTGTGCTGTGGAATGATGGAATCAGCCTCAGCCTTACTGCAGGTGACTTCTGCAGCAGGGACCTCACCACAGATAGCAGCAGGTGCCAATGCAGAGTGGTTACAGAAGGTGATCCAGGGATACAGAGGAAACACCACTTCAGGGCTCTGCTTCTGTGTCAAATCCAACCTGGCCAAATCATGGCCCTTTGCAGAAACAACTTAAACACTAATTTTTTAACCTTTGAGGCAAAAATAATTTATGCAGAGTTTATAATCATAGGATCATTAAATTATAGAATCATAGAATTGTGTTGGAAGTGGACCTTGAAGATTGTCTAGTTCCAACCCCCCTGCCGTGGGCAGGGACACCTTCAACTAGATTCAACATTTAATAAACACTAAATGAGTTAGACACCTGCCCAAGAGCTGGTATCTGTCTTTTATTTCAAATGAGAGGCTTTATCTAGACCAGCTCTTAAACATTCACCAATCTTTAGACTGAAGACCTCTGAACTGGCAAAAACAAACCATGAGGAAATCATTGTCTAACTGAGAGCAGCACAGGAGCCAGCTGAGCCAAGGAGAGGAGGAAGCAGAGATTTTTGAGTTGTTGAGCACAGAAAACACCATGCTGCCAGAACTGCTGTTAACTCTCACAGGAGGCTGTGCTTGGGATGTGCCTGCCCAGGCAGGAACCCTCCTGTCTCAGCCTTCGCAAAGAATGGAGCAGAAAGCCAGCCAGGGAATAGAGAGTCTACAGGAAGGTGTTGCTTGGGAGGAAGAACTGACTATACGTGTGTCCAAGCCAGCAGGAAACACCCAGACAAAGCACAGATTAAAAAGATTAAGAAGATGAAGCATCACTTTGGTTCAAAATTGGAGCGGTTGTCCTGTGAGAAAGAGACCAGGTCCTTATCAGGATACACTGCATGTCCTGAGTGCAGGCAGGGGAGGAAAGGACAGGGGAATGGAGCAGCACTGATGAAAAAGAAGAGATATAGCTGTCCCAAGCATGGTTGCTGGAGATATTCTTTAGAGAATTAAAACTCAAAGGGAAATTTGGAAAGGCAGTAAAAAGGCACACAAGCGAGGATGTGTACAGAAGAATAATACAAGCAAATTTCAGTGCAATGCTACCTACAACCAACAGAGAATATGGAAGTAAAAAAAGGAATACAAATATTGTACAGATTCAACTCCTCCCATCCAACAAGTAAAAAGAGAGAGCTATAATTAGCAGCCAACCCAACTTCAATTGCTTGACAGATTCTGGAAAAAATGATTAAATAATCAATTAATAATCACCTACAGGATAATAAAGTGATGAAAACAGGCAACGCAGATTTGTCAGGAGCAACCAATTAAATTTCCTTCCTTTACAGGTAACTGGTGTGACTGATAAGGCAGAAGCAGTAGATGTAATACAGCCCCACTTCTATAAAGCTTTAAATACTGCTAGGCGTGGAATCTCCATTGGCAAGCTAGGGAAATATTACCTGGATGAAAAAACCCCTTGAGCTAAATCCTTAATTAATTTAAAAGATATGTTCAAGGAGCAATTACCAATATTCGTATTTTGAACTGAAAGAGGCATTAAGATGGAAATTCACAGGAGTCCACTCAAGCAATATCTAAATTATCCTCCAGTGAAAAGGGCCAGGGAAAAAGTGCAGGGGAAAGAAGGCAGGAGGACATGCAAGTGTACATCTTTGTGATCCAAAATGATTTTTACAAGCTGGAAACAAAGTCAATAAGGACCTCTAGGATGAAATGTGGTAAAGGCAGATTCAAGTCACTGTGTGTGGGAGTAAGTAATGAAATGCACCAAGAACAGCTAACAGGAAAAGGGCCAGATGGCAAAATTGAAGAAAAGAATAGAGGACCTAGAATTTAAACAGCAGTAAAAAACCCAACCCCCAAGCTCATTCTTGAGGCACAAGCAGGACTGCAAAACACAGGACAAGTATTCCTGCCAGTGCAAGTATGAGCCAGGTTCTGAGATCCCAAAATAGATGATGTCAGTTTGCAGGGAAACAATAAAGACAATAGATTTTAGAACATGACAGATAAAGAGGAGCTGAAGGAATTTGATGTATTTGATTTACAAAAGAAAACATTAAAGCGAGATTCATGAGAGACTTACAATGCAAAAACCTGCAAAATGACAGTCATCCTAAGCAGGGCAGGAAAAAACAAATGACAGGCATTATCATTTGGTTCAAAGATTTACTTTAGATATTAGGAAAAGTTTTCTGACTAAAAGAGGTTCTAAGTCTTCAGAGATTTCTAGAAAGACTGCAGAAACCCATTTGATTTGTTGTTGCTATAAGCACATTAGACAAACAGCTATTTTGGTGTATAAGATGATTTCTTACAGATCTCCTAATCTTAATTTTCTAGTTAATAGATTATTTTGCTACAGCCAGAGCAACTCTAAACCAACAAAAGTCTAAGCAAACTGAAGAAATGATTTCTAAATGCTTAAAGAAAATTAATCTTTGCAATTTTAGTGAAAGTCACTAAAGACATAGAGTAAAACAGATATTCAATTCCAAATATGATTGAAACCCATTAGAGGTGGCAAACACTAATACACTGCATATTTTTATTGATTTTGCTTTATTTAGAGAAAACTTTTTCCCGATAATAATTTGTTACTACAGATCAGGTTATGTAATGGCAAGGTCAGCTGAGCTTATGTTGTTCACTGGGGTTCACCCCTCACATTCAAAGCCTAATTGTAATTGTAATGAAGAAAAATGTGAGAACTTAGTACTTCTGGCAAAGTGCTTTTGAAACCTCCTTCCGATGGAAAAAAATGAGCCCCTTTGACATTCAGGACAGGAACTTAATGAATTGTAAACCATCACATATGGTGGCAGCATCGCTGCTGTGGGAGGGAGCAGAGAGGGACAGAAATGCTAAGGAAACCACTTATTTCCAGTCACTTCGTGGAATAACTGTAATTAAACCACTGAATCCAATCCAAGTGCCAGCCTCAGAAGCAGAAATGTTCACCTTATGAGCACAATTGATCATTTACACCTGTTTTGGTCATCAGAGAAAGATATCCAGTGATTGTTTTGTACAAATAAGTGATTTACCACCCTATCCAAATCCTGTCCTTAGGAGGATTTTCAGTGGGGAGGATGCTCAGAACACCTCTCACACATTGAACCCATCCCTGTCCCTATCACAGCCCCACTGGCTGATTTATTCCTGGTCACCAAGAAATCATATTGCTCCTCTGTTTTCAGTGTCTGGGTTTTTATCTGTTGTATTTTAATTGTTTATTAAGATAATTAGTGCTTCTTGGAAATATGAATGAGCCATCAAGTAGTCGATAAGAACTTCTAGTATGAAAGGTGGAATATTAGCACAAGGATAGAAATAACTTAAAGTTCTATATAACAGAGAATTGACTGCTTAGTTTAAACTGGCACTCTTTCCCTGCCTATCAACAGAAATTTCTAGGTTTTAGGAACACACAAGCAGTGAAACTTGGATTTTTCAGGCAAAAATTGCTCTAGTGTTGTTATTACCTGATAAAATGCTGACCAATTTTTGGGCTGCTGTGGTGTCCCACTGACAAAGCTGAATACTTTCATACAAGAACAGAAACAAAACAAGTCTCTTGCTTTTCTGGCTCACGGACCAGAAGACACGTAACAAATAAGTAACATAATGAACACACGATGTGGTAGTCCTGCTTATTGATAATTATCTTTTACATATCTGAGTAAGCTTATGTTCCTGAAGGTGTAGGGATACCCTGGAGGAATAACAGCAAGAATTAACACTCTAGTGCACATGCTAATTAGGATTTAATTAGGGAATTTAAAAAATGCAGAGTGCATGTTTTTGGCAAGTGCAAATTACCAACTTACTGCTTATAGGGTTTTGGAGGTTTTTTATTGCAAATATTGTAATTGTCACTTTACATAAAATTCAAGAAATTTAAATTCTATTTCAGTTTTTAGGAAGAAATAACTTTTCCTCTGGCACATTTTCACCCATTATAATTCCTATAACATTCCATCCCGATTTATAATTTTTTCTACATTACTAATTCAGCGTGAAAGATATTAAATTGCTTTTCTTTATGCTATTACAATGTACACAGGATGTTCCCTACAAATTGCACTATAACATTTTCCTTCAGCCCTTGCTGCTCATCTGAATAACAGTTATAACCTGCGGGTCAATAAAACTATTTCCTCAAAGGCAAAGGGTGCAGGCCTTTCTGAGTTTATTTTTTTCCAGGAAAAAAGCAAAATGGAAATGCCAAGCTTTATTTTAGTACAACAGTGCTTTCCCTTCCTGCTCCCACCTTTCTCTCCCAACCAGATGTTCCACATCATTTGGAAGCTGGTGGGATCCTGACATCAATAGTTTGGGAATTTTGATCCTGATCTAAAACTGCACAGTGCTGATGGGAGTTCTTCCAATTCTTTTTCTGCATTTGGCCATTCTCTGTGTCTGCTCACTGGAAAATCCACACAGGAGAGAAATAAACATGCAATAAAAGCAAATTTTAAACATCTCTCTGGCTGGGCTCTGAGAGAATCTTCTGGCTGGGGACTTTCTAATGAAAGGGAATTAACAAGATGATTCAAGTGCTAAGAAAACTCGATTTGCATCAGTATTTTAATTCTTGCAAACAGACCCTTTAAACAAAAGGTAATCTTGTCAAATATTTTTCCCTCTTAATTATTAATGCTAATTGCTGTTCTTCATTGTTTTCTTTTCAAAATCAAAACTTTTCCAATGCTGTCCTTTGCTGTTTCTGGATGTGTTTCCCAGCCCCAGTGCTCAGTGAAGCCTCAGCCTGTACACGGGGTATGATTTGTGTCATGGGAAGGCCGTCCCTGTAACACCCCCTGAGCCTTCCCACTTTTCCACTTTTACTCCTGGACATCTTTAGAACCTACTAATTAGACTCCAGCACAGTTAACATCCTTACAAGTGACTTCACCCTCTCATTCACTGCAGGTGTGACTGCACAGGGAGAAAGGAAATAATGGCTGACTTTACAAGAATCTCTGGGGTTGAACAGCAGGGAGGCACTGATGGCACAGCCTTGTCAGAACCACCAGAAAGCCACGGCAGGATTGCACAGGGCTCAGAAAACACCTGTGGACCACCAGTCCTAAACTCATTTGGGTCAGCAGTCACCACCAACACTGAGGAGCAGCGTCAGTTTAGGGATTGGAAAGGCCACCTTTACTTTCTTTGTTTTCATAGGCTGTATTTTTATCAATTTGCTGAGCCAAGATATAAAAATATGAAAATTAAATGAAAACCAAGATGAAAAAAAACAACCAACCACAGACCAAACAAATGAAAGATACTTCAATAAGACAGCCCTGATACTGCATTTAGTTGCCTGAGTGATTTTTTTTCTGCTGATGTTTAGGCAGGTAGTTTGGGTTCTGCATCGGTGAAGTCATCAGGTTATTAGTGGTGGGGTGGGGGGAGAGCACCTGCACACACAAGCACTCAGCACAACTGGATCAGCCAGAAAGGAAACAACCCCTACAGTACAAACTGGGAGATGCTGATGATATACCTGTAGTAAAAATTAATTCATCTAACTTTGGATAAAAATCCTTTTCCTTAGAAAAAAAATACAGTTAAAACGTCAATTCCTCCCTTATCATAATAATGGTTGATCTGCTCTAAAGTGATCCAAATATACAATTCCCTTCCTTCAGTGCTTGTACTGAAGCTCATTAGGCACGATCAAAATGCAGAAAACACATCAGAAGGGAAGATTTGTGACCTTTAGTAATCACCAGTTCCAAGAATAAAATTCTTTGTATCTTGAGATCATGCCCCATGTAAAAAATAAGTGAAGTATATTCTTAAACACTTTGTTTTTGACTGCCTCAGTGAAGTTACATTTTAAAAAATAACAGAAGCTGAAGGAACTGTCTGGCAGTATGGGTGTGCTGTTAGAGGACAGCCCAGCAAAAAACTGGGACTTTGTTTAGTGTTCCCTTTGCTTTCATTCAGCATTCAGGTTCACCCTCACCCAGACTAGGTTATAACAGAATACCAGGCAAGAGCTAATAAATTTGTGCTCTCAGAACATCACTCAGCTGTCTCTGGTATCACAATATTTAAAGCATCTATCACAGCATGAAACATTTCAGCTAAGTCTTTGTAACAATAGCAAATTAAATCGTTTAAAAACAGTTTTATAACCCACTTCCTTCCAAACAGTTTTCTTTGCCAATAGCTGGACCAAATTTCAAGGCAACATATAGGAATATGATAAAAACAGCACAAAAAGGCAAAATTTCTATTAAAACCTTGTTTCAGGAAAGACTTTAAATGAAATTAAATTTAGCAGAGGTTTGTAGTTAATTAGTAGGTCATGAAGTTTCATGAAATGTTTCAAACCACATGAAATTTAGTAGATGTTTTGTAGATAATTACTAGGTCACTTAAAGAAATATTTACCTTTTGACTACTCACCATGTGTACAGTAAAACAGGTGTTTTTATTAGCACTTCAAAGCAAGATTGGGGATAGATTTTATCTTGTAGAAATTGAGTTTATCCTGCTGAAATGCCAAATGCTGTCAATTGAAATATTGAAATATCAGATGCAGCTTTTTACAGACATGCTGTAAAACATTGGAAAACATCAGACCAAGAACTTTAACAGCTGGTAACCCTTCCTGCTGTATTTTCAGTGACATTCCCATGGAGCTCAGCACTGCATGTACTCACCTTACAGTTTCATCTGCAACCAAACCAGTGGAGGGCGAAAAAATTTCAGAAAATAAGTAGAGTCTCGATTTCTTCCTGGAGAAACTCATCTCTCCCCAGTAGCTCCTCCAGGAAGCCTGGCAAGACCAGGTTTAGGTTTAATTTGTAGGCTGTAGGAGAAGGATGGCATTTCTTGTCAGGGCCAGAGGCGCTTCCTCTCCACCTCCGAGAAAGAGAACCAGGGATTCAGATGGGGGAGAAATTCAGGCACATTGCAGGCACAGCCCTGGTCTGGATGACCAAGAGACTGCAGTAAAAGCAGTTTCATTGCCAGACATCCAGCTAACACCAGAATAACCCTGCAATAACACACCGATTGTTGCCACAGCCCAACACAGGAACCGCAGCCCAACAAAAGCAGGGCTGTCCCAAGAGCCCACCCTGGACACAGAGAGGGAATCCAAGGAAAACCCTCATGCTCTGCACTGCTTGATGTGCCCAAAATCTGCATTCAGAGCCTGGTACAAATACAGGACATTACTGGGAACAGACACTCACCAGCACAGAAAAATTAACATAAATTATGGGATCACAATTAAGGGATTTTGTGCAAAGTTTTGCCTTGGAGCATTCCTGTAGAATTTCAGCTGCTTAAGGCAAATCTGCAGCCTCAAGCATGACAGAGATAATGAAGGTGTTTTACATACAATGGAATTTTAGGTACTGGATTTTGATTTTTCTTACTGAAGCTACAGCAACATATTTTGTGTTCTGGAGGTGAAGCTGTTAAAATAAGATGTGTTTGGCTCAACAACACCGGTTGTACCATCCAAGTCATCTCCCCCAGGCATCTCCAGGTCACATTATAATCTGGAATCTGCCTTAAACAGCTCCAAGGAGTGGGAATAACTGCTAGGGGACACCACTTGCTCTGGCAATTTGTGTTGACATTTGTCTTTATCCCACAGCATATTTAACACTGATTAACCCCTAACCTAATCACTTCAGCCTACTCTGTTATCTCAAATTCTGCAAATAGTTGCAAAGACTGATTTCAAGCATTTCAACAAAAGGTTCAGTGGAATTTCAGGGTTTATAAACCTTAAATTATATTTTGGTTCTGCAAAACAAGCTTTTTTTTTTTTTTTAAACACAGTGGGGAATTTTCCACAAGTGCTTTTTTTTTTCATGAACAATGTAAAAATGTAGAATTTAAAGATGGAAGGTACAAAGGTCCTGATGCAGATTCCATTAAAAGAAGGAAGCACTGTTTCACTAACTTCAGGTGGAGGCAGTTGCCCATTCCCAGACTGTACAGGAGTGGAGATGGAGCACTGGAAAGGATGAGATAGGAGCTTCTGGGATGGCAGGAAGAGGAAACACCACAGTGAAATTAAGTTTAACTTCTACAAAGGAAGTAGCAAGAGCTAAGACCAGAATTGACAAGTTGTTTTTTTTTTCTTTCTTTGTAGTACAGGAGACTACAGTTAATGGTACATATAAAAATCAATTCATTGTTAGCAATAACACTTCTCTGCCTCTTATCTTTACTTTTCCCATCCCATTTTCTTGAAATAAGCTGAATAAACATCAGGCTGCACTCCTGTCACTTTTTAAGCAAGATATTTCACCTTAACCAGACAGCCAACATTCAGATGGTTTTCTCAAACCAAGCATGTGAAGTCTAACTAAAAAAAATATATATTAATTCTAGCTCCTTCTAGGCAATAGACCTATTCTATTTAAAGCTATTAAAAATCAAAATATAAGACAAAGTGTTTAAGTATAGAGTTTGTAAAGACAGAAAGAGGCAGCATTTATGCTGTTTGTCATTCCTAATTGACTGTTACCAACCTAACAGGACATTTAATGATGAGAGAACAATGAAGAAAACTCTGAGAACTGAGACCATGCTGGGAGCATCCCAACGTGCTCCGTGGACCAAGAAGGCAAAAGGAGTTTTCATACTGACGTGGGTGCAGCTGGACTTCTGTGAGGAAGAGGAAAGTTTGTTCACATCTTACTGTAGAGATTCCCACAGCTTTTTGGAGAGGCATTGTTGTAGGGCAGTTTGCTGCAGACAGAATTGTGCTGTGTTCTATTTCACCAGCCCAGGGTTTATTAGAGCAGGGCAGGAAGCCCCCTCTGAGCCTCCAGTGTCCACCCGAGTGGCCCCGGGCAGAGGGAGGACAGGTGACCCAGGTGTCCTGCCCAAGAACTGGGTGATGGCAGATCAGAGAGGCTGCTCACAAACAGAAACCAGTGGAAGGCTCCTGCCCCAGTTCACCCATTCCAGTTGGGGTACAGACAGGGAAATGAGAATATTTTCTACTTTAGTCATATGCCTCATACTTAAATAGCAAAGATTGGAGTCCCAGTAAAGACAAGGCAAACTCCTTATTCACAGTGCATCCTAATGAGAGCTCACATCCATTTCCAATAATTTATGCAGGAGGCCTTTTAAATCAATCATTTTCCTCATCACTGCCTTCTCCATCTCTTTTTTCTTCCTTCCTGACTCTGCAATTAAGTCATAATGCTGAACATGGGATACATCAACATCCTGGCTTTCCAAAACATAAAGCCCACTTGAATGGATCAGCTCCCCACCTGGGAAGCTCTAATGTGGAATGTGGCTTTGGCTAAAGGTGAAGGGAGCAGCACGTGGTGCTTCCCTCGGTGGGTTTGGATGCATTACTGTAACCAGTCAGAGGAAGCTGATGGACAGCTCACAACAACTCCACACACAGGATTTCAGTTTGCCCACAGACTCAAAAGGAAGAGCCTGTCAGAGCTGCTGGGAGCTCACAGGAGAACAAAACAGAGCTCTGTTACTAAAGATGCAGTAGCAGAGTGTATAGGAAATACACTGATTCTCATTTGGCTGAAATTGCTATGCATTTGCTTATGATGTGTCCATGGTGTGACAGACAACAGAATGTGCCTTGCAGCTCCAGCGTGGCTTGATTTGTGTGCATTGATCACACAAACCCCACTGGCACAGCTCAGCCCTCCTGATATTGATTAAACACACAAATACACGTTATGACAACCAGCCTGCACAGGATTCCACACATTGGTACTTCAGGTAACAACACCTTTTGGATTTAACTTCCTTCCAGTTGCATCTATCCTGGTCTAATATCATCGTAAGATCAAGGATTATTCTCACCAAAATAATTATATTATTATTATTTTTAAAAACAGCCATAATAGGAAAAAGTTCAAATCTAAATTCCTTATATTTCTTTAAGTCCCAGGTAACTTAACTTTACACCCACTATTCCACAGCTGTAATTCATCAATTAAAAGTCTGAAAAATAGTGCTCCTTCCTGTGACAACTTTTTTAAACAGGTAAACTTAAAAGAAAGATCATTTCATTTGAGTGCATTTCAGGTGGTTGTGTGTCTGAGCAGCAGATTGCACCACACAAATACTGACCAGTGAAGAAAAAATGAACAGTATAGGGTACAAGCTTTCAGGATCTGCAAATTAAACATTCATTTGTAATATTTAGAATCATCAAATATCTTGAGCTGGAAGGGACCCACAGGGATCACTGATCCAACTCCTGGCCCTGCCCAGACACCCCAAATCCCACCCTGGGCATCCCTGGCAGCGGTGCCCAAACGCTCCTGGAGCTCTGGCAGCCTCGGGGCCGTGCCCATTCCCTGGGGAGCCTGGGCAGTGCCCAGCACCCTCTGGGGGAAGCAGAACCTTTTCCTGATAGCCAGCCTAATTCTTGTGACTTTAGACCTTTACTGCAGTTCAGATTCATGTTCTTCCTACCTGGTTTAAACACGTTTCAAAACATATTCACACATCACTGAAACCCCCTTTAGAGTGCAGCCTGTACATGCTTTTTTGAGCGCTCTTGCTCATGATCACACACTACAAACACTCTTTCCTCCATCACTGCTTTCAGCTCTTTCAGCCTTCCCACCCACACAGCTCTGGGGAGTTTCACAAGGTCCCCTCAGCCTTCCAGAGCTCAGCTGGGGAGGGGACAGCAGTGGCTTCAGCCAGCACTGACCCTGTGTCAGAGCAGCTGCAGCCCTTCTGCACAGCCCTGCCTGGCTGGGTCTGACACACCGAGGTTTGAACGGGACAGGACATTTCCTGGGAATAACATTCATCTCAGTTGTTGTGCAGGAGATAAGCAATATATTCCTGAAGGTCTTTAACTCCTGCCTCTCTCTCTCTGTTTCAAAAGCACTTGTGAAACACTTCCTCATGTTTTTGAGTCTATTTATATTAAGCCTGACCGTGGGAGATCCATTTCCCGGGGTCAACTGCACATAGGATAATATTCAAACAAACACACAAAATTCTCCCTTCTATTGTAACATTAAGTCTGTGCAAATGTGGGTTTTTTTTTTTCCTTATTGCCTCCCGTTTAACTCTCTTTGAAGACATTTAGCCAGTGACAAAGCTGACTGTGCTTGTGCTGCTCTGCTAACATGGGTCTGTGTGAGTGCAGGCAGATTTCTTACACTTCAAATGGGTTTGTAACTCCAGGAACTTACTTATTCTTTCCAAATGAATGATGGTAAAGATTTTATAAAAGGAGAAGAAGCTGAAGGGAAGCTGACAAGCTACTAGGTCAAGAGAAAGGCGAACGATTTGAGAGACTCATTAAAAAAAGACTTTGCAAGTTTCTAATGGTATTTCCCCCAGCACACCTGGGAGCAACAAATGCCACTGCAAGGGGATGGAAAGGGGAAGATGGGGAATTTCTGTTGCAGGAGAAAGGAAAAGGGAAATTGGATCCTGCAAGGACATCTCAGAAATTCACAGTGCTGCTGGGCAAGAACAGTCTGGAAGATTGAGAAGATGTTTTTGTGAACATTGGACAAGCTGAAAAATGGATCAGGGTATATAGAATTCTGCTAATGAAGAAAATTAGAGAAATCAAACTAAAATTTAGCTTCTTACTGTATTCCAAATTGAAATCTAGAGCCTGGGTGATTCTTAATCTAATGTGTTATAGTCCAGGAGCTGGAACTGATCATTCAGCACCCCTTTATTTTGGCTTCTGCCCTTTCCTGGAAAAGCTGACAAACAGAGAAGTCTGGACAGGGAATCCTGTGCCCATAATCCCAGTGCCCATAGCTTTTTGGAATTCTGGTACTCTGCCACCTAAGAAGAGCAGATAAACCTGTGAGCACATATCTCTCTGCACAGTGTGGTTCAGCATAGGATCAGCAGTAGCTATTACAGCAACTGCAATTCAAGGTTTGGGCTCAAACCTTCAAAGCTTCTGAAATGTTGTAATTGCCTAAAAGAAATGGCATTATTTCCTCCAGACCAGCTTCTTGACCACTGTTCCATGACCAGCTACTGCTGTGGTTTTTTGGCAAGTGGCAGAACATTCTAAGATTACAGGGAGCACAGAATTCTTAAAATGACTTTGTGCTTTCTGAAGAGTTTGTTGAATCAGGTGTGTATGGGGGGACAGAAATATTGCTGGCTCTCAGAAAAAAAAAAAAAAAAAA